>JACMII010000030.1:0-26122 GCA_014805405.1 Bunonema sp. RGD898 | reverse complement strand
GCGGCTGGTAATTGATGCCCACCTGAAAGTGTGCCACATCCCTCTCCTCCCTCCCTCCTTCTTTCTCCTCCTCTCTCTCTCTCGAGCTCTTCGCAAATTGGGGTACGCGAGTGCGTCTGGAGAGGGAAGTGAGAAAATGGATGTGTCCGTACACGCAAATGTGGAGCTCACTAGACGCACCTTGAAGCCGGTCGGACACCAGTCCACGAACTGGATGTTCCGCTTGTTCTTGATCGTCGCGATCGCCGCATTCACGTCTTTCGGGACCACGTCGCCACTGAAAACACGTCGACGGGTGCGTGTGTAATGCTTGTGCGCGGCGACGAAGAAGAAGAGGAAGCAGATGGCGAAACCAGATTGTGAGGCTGGATTATGAGGCAACATCGCCATGCGGCGTGTCTCTCTGACTGATTGTAGGATGAGTGTGCGATTCGTACAGCGAGAGACTTCCGAACCGTTCCGTCATAGCAAGCAACGAAGGAAGAGAGCTTACCGGTAGAGCAGACAGACCGCCATGTACTTGCCGTTCAGCGAATTGCACTGCAAATCCCGTCATTGTCCAGGCTGCGTCTTTCCTTCCATTAGTCTCCCCGGATCTCTCTCTCTCCCCCACTCCCTCCTTCTTCCAATCCCCATTTCCCTGCCGTATGTGGTTAGTGCACTTTTCGCCCTTCCATTCCTCTGCAAACTGACCATACGACATGCCTCCGCTGCTTGTTTGCGGTCTTCTCCCTCGCCGCCGCCGCCGAGGCCATAAAGGTAGGGGAGAGGGTTGTAGAGAGGGGGATGTTTGCAGCCAGCGACATAAAACCCCGTCTCTCCCTCCACTAAACGCGCACACCTTGACCATCTGCGAGGCGGGCTCGAAGCACTGGGTCGTGATGTCCGTCACGGACAACGCCTCGTGATAGGCCTGCGGATTGCACGGCTCGACGGAGTCAAAAGGAGAAAAAAACCTTCTCGGCGGAGATGACGGGCGCATACGTGGCCAGGGGGAAATGGATGCGCGGGTAGGGCACCTGCATGTTGACCGACTTGTTGCGAAGCGAAAGCAGCAATGTGTACGATACCGTACCAAATTGGTCTGGAACTCGGTGAGATCCACATTGAGCGCGCCCTCGAAGCGCAGCGACGCCGTAATGGAAGACACCACCTGGGAGATGATGCGGTTCAGATTCGTGTAGGACGGGCGATCCACATCCAGTCGGTTCTTGCAAATGTCGTAGATGGCCTAAGGGCATCCTCGTGCGTGCGGAGCGTGAACACGATCGTTCGAACCTGATTGTCGACCATGAACGAGCAATCCGAGTGCTCCAAGGTCGTGTGCGTCGTGAGAATCGAGTTGTACGGCTCGACGACCGCCGTCGAGACCTGATTTGCATAGAGATTGACGTGGCAAGCGGTTGTCGCAGCAGCAGCAGCAAACCTGCGGCGCGGGATAGACGGAGAACTCGAGCTTCGACTTCTTGCCGTATTCAACGGACAGTCGTTCCATGAGGAGCGACGTGAATCCGGAGCCGGTGCCGCCGCCGAACGAGTGGAACACGAGGAAACCCTGCGGCAGTTATCGATTGCTCGTCGTATTGATTGATGATCGATCGCCAACCTGCAGCCCATCGCAGTGATCGGCCAGCTTGCGCACTCGGTCCGCGACGAGGTCGATGAGTTCCTAAAGATGAGCGCAAATATGTGCCGCCACGCGTTCCGTACAAGGGCCTGCGCTAAAGTAAACAGCGCGGAACGAAGGTGGAGGAGGAGGAGGAAGGGGAGGAGGTCATATTCAGAGACAAAGAGCAGAGGACGAGACAGATCATAAACATTATTACTACTACTACTGCTGCGGGGCCACCTTTCCGACGGTGTAATGTCCGCGCGCGTAGTTGTTCGCGGCGTCCTCCTTGCCGGCGATCAGTTGCTCGGGATGGAAGAGCTGCTTGTAGGCGCCGGACTTGATCTCGCCGACCACCGTCGGCTCAAGGTCGACCATCACGGCGCGCGGGACGAACTTCCCGCCGGCTCCGGTCTCGGAGAAGAACGTCGAGAAGGAGGTGTCGTCCGTGTTAGTTCCACTCTCCGGATCTTTGGTTCCATCCGGTCGGATGCCTTTGAAATGAGCGCCACTCTCTCTCGGGAACTCTGATCCTCCTCACCATGCTCGAGACAGTAGAGTTCCCAGCAGGCGTTTCCGATCTGGACGCCCGCCTGGCCGACGTGCAGCGAGAGGACTTCACGCTGAAAGGTGCGCACCTCTATCCGTCTTCCTCCCGAACGCGTCACCCAAATCCAATTATTCGGTGCATGGCGGCGTTCCCACATGCATTATTCAATCCCCTCCATCCTTCCATCGGCCGCTCCTCTATTCTCCATCTTCGTCAAGTGTCACAGTCGCCATCCCTTCCACTCCCTAGCTCTAATGACCTGCCTGCCTGCCCTCGCTCTCTCACGATCGCATCGCAGCAGCAACAATAACAACAACAACAACAGTCACCGGCCGGCTGTTGTGGTAGAATAATAGAGTACAGCAGTCGCGTGTCCTACCATTTGTCTGGCGTGCTGGACTGTGTGTATTGTCGATCGGCCGCCGGTCGAGCGAACGACGAGAGCGAGCGGAGCGAGGAGACGGAAGAACGCTGCTGCTGCTGCTGCTGTGCAGTCGGCTGCGGGGTGACCAATGCGCAGCGGGAAGGAGAGGAGCGAATGTGTGTGTGTGTGTGTGCGTGCGTGCGCGAGGCTGCGAGGTCGCGCACGACACGCCCCCCACCGCCATCGGCTCGTCTGACCGTCTGCACCCTCTCAATCTCTCCCTTCCCTCCCACCCTCCCCCCTTCGCGCAGCCAGTCAGTCGTTCATTGCGGCGAGACGGAGCGAGGATTAGAGACCGGGCGACGACGAGAGGGGGGAGGCGAGCGTTGACCCGCACCGCCGCCACCGCCGCCGCCTGCCTCTCTTTTTGTCGCCACCACCACCACCACCATCGCCGCCGCCGCCGCCGCCGCGCAGGACGAGAGGGGAGGCAGATCAATGGCGAATGTGCGGGAGGAGAAGATGGACAGATGGCCCGAGCGATGGGATGGGACGGAGGGCCATTCAGTGCGCAATCTCCCCCTCCTTCTCTTCACTTGACCGGACGAACGAGGAAGACGACATGGACGAGGGGGTGGGGTGGGATGCGGACAAAAAGAGCGAGCGAGATGATCCGGTCCCGCAGTGAGGGCGGCGACCAGATGTGTCATATGCGCTTGTGCGAACGAGCTAGAATCGATTGCGCTATTGTGTACGATGGGGGAAAGGCAGTGAGCGGCGAGATTGGGCGGGGGAGGAGGTGTGCGCGGTAGCGAGCGACGCGAACGACGAAACCGGACTCACAAAGGCGGCGGCGGCGGCGGCGGTGGCGGCAGTGACTCGCGAAGAGGAAGAAAAATGAGCGCGCCCTAGAAGAAGAAGACGACGACGCGACGATGGGGGTGGTGACAGTGACAGAGTGCCACCGTGTGCGGTATCCAGCGGCGCTTGACTGACATTTTCAACCACAACAACCACAGCGACAACGATGACGCTCAAATCGCTCCCCCATTCGACAGGACGAAATTCTACGCCGCGTCGAGCTCGAGACGGTGCCAGAAAGCCGCGATCGGGTGCCTTTCTCTCGTGCCCTCCGTTGTTCCGTTCCTTAACCACAGAAGAAGATACGCACGCAAGCCTTCCTCTGTGCATAAAATTCATTTCCCGAGATGATGCTTGTTGTGCAATGTAGGAGGTCGATTCACAGAAAGCGCGACATGAAGGAGCGAAGTGCCGACGATGCGAGCAAGAGGATGACGGCCGTCGTCGTGCTATGACTTCTTCCTACGGTAGTCTTCCCCAATGGCCCCCCGTTGTCCAGTTGAACTGCAATTTGCACTTGTCTTCGAAACCACGGCAACGATCATTACGCGGCACGAAGCTGAGCATCACTCCGTGCTTGTCGGACCCACCCGGCGATTGATAGATCACGACGACTCGGACGGCTGTGGTGAAGTTCATCGAATTCGGGTGCTCGTCCGCCGTGTATCTGCAATGTTGCGTGGCTACGAGTGGATTATTCCGAATTTCAACTGACGTCTGCGGCGGCAGAGCAGTGAACGCAGTCTCCACCGCCAGTGAGACGGTTGCGTTGTGACCTCCCTCGAACATGTCAAAGTTGATCTGGAGGCCGACGCCGACGTCCACGTTCACGTACCACGTTTGCGAGAAGGTCGGCCACTCGTAGATGAATGGAGCCTCGCTGTTGGCCAGGTCGGCAGACATGACTCTCGTCACATTGGTCAGGTTAATGTCGTAGGCGTACGCTACACTACTTCATTGCCTAGAGTCTGCATGCAGCAAAGAGACGTACGAATGTTGACGACGCTGAAGTCGATCGTGGTTGTCTCATTCGAGAGGATGGTAAAGTACGGTCCCATGATGTGCGTCGGCGGTCCTCCCACTTGGTAGGGCGGATTCAGGTCGTAGCCGAACCCGTTTCCCATTCCTAGGTTGATCCTCAGCAACTTGCTCCTCGGCGACTGTACGCGAACTCCGAATTGCTGAGCATCCCGGCTGACGGGGATCATAAACAGGGCGGCGGTGTTGTAGACCAGAAGTTGTTGGTTTGCGATGATGGTCGTCGAGTAGTCTGCACACGTACTGCCCAGGACGACGAGCGGCCGTTGATTGGCAATATCGGCGGCGACCAGATGCAAGTAAGAAAACGAAGCTACGGGAGCGTAGAATCGGACGGTCAGCTGATCCGAGAGCGACATCAGGGGGATGGGTCGAAAGTTCGACTCGGACTTGCAGCCGTCATAGGGAGCGGCGTAGAGATTTCTAAATACGTCGATTATTATCATATGACAGTAGTGAAAGACTTTTGGCGCAAGAAGGCAAAAATTGCGTACTGGTTTGGCAGCTGAGCCGAGTAGTTGAGCGCCGGTCCATCGAATGCCTCGACGACAGCAGACGAATTCGCCCCAATCACCGGGAAGATGCCGATTCTATAGCCTCGGGTCGATTTGAAGTGGTAGATGTAGCTCATCCCGTTCACGTAGTCCCACGGCATAACCGACATCTCGCTAAACGGCGCGCTTTCCGACAGCGATGGAGTGATCTCCACCGTGCCGGCTAAACTCGATCTCTTTCGAATGGTCACGAGAATAGTCACGTTTGATCGCTCGAATCGTGACGTCAAATCCTTTCGACACGGAGTCTAGAGACATCATAGCATAGTCCGTAAACGGATTTGGATAGGAAACAAAGGTGAAGCTGGCGAGTCCACCCGTCGCGAATGGAATCCCGTCCGGTTTCACGACTCCGACCAAGCTAAGCGATATGGATTTACTAGAGAAACCACCGACAAGAGAGCCCAACTTGTCGGCAATCTTCCGTCCCCAGGCGTCCGTGGCGTTAATCGAATCGTAGTTTAAGCCCAAGAGCTGGCGCAATTGCACGGTGTTGAACAAGAACGAGACGACGAGCGACGGATCATCCCATTCAATCGTCCAGCTACAGTTCAGCGCCGCACAATAGGTGTCGCTCAAATCGTAGCCGGGACTCGTGAGTCTTGTGTCCGACTCCTGATCGATGCGGATGTGTCGGGACTTGCAATCACAGTCTGAATGGAATTGAGAACCGATGGCAATGTTGAAAGGGACCGATTGCTGTCGCGGTGAACGAAAACCCCGCCAGCTGTTCCACTCCATCGCTTGTGAAGTTTATGTCGACTTTGTTGGTGAATGCCAAGTAGTAATATCCACCCTGGTCACCCTGAAATTGTCTTTGGTAAAACGAGAAACACGACGGCGGGCAACCTGAAAGTTGAACCCGTCCGGACTCCCATAGTCAATGCCCGTGAGCAGCATGATGTCGCAGCACTTCTCCGACTGGTACATGGTCAGGATTCCGAGCGTCGTGTTTGGGCTCTGAATGGTGGATTTTTGCGATGGTCAATCATAAGCTCTTTACACTAGTGGAGATCACCCATCGACAGTCGAGATTCGCGGCGTGTGCCGTGCTGGGATAGCCGACCGTGCCAAAGTCTCTCTTCTCGCCCACTTTCAGATCGATCGCCCCGACGTTTGTACAGCCGGCGCTTGATGGTGTTGCAACTGAATTGCGATGTTTTGCGATTACAATCGCGACAGACCCGGCGTGTAGCTGTTGACGATTGCGTAGAACCGATTTTGAGTGAAGCTCGTTCCAGCCGAATTCAGTTGATACTTGAGGGTCATCGATTTCTGAAAGTAGTAGCCCTGCGGCTCGTCGTCCACTACCTCGAATCCTCTGAAATTGCGCGAATTTCTGTATGAATTAGGCATTGCTACTTGAGTGTAATCGTATTGCTGCCATCGCTCATCTCGAAGTGGGCGTCGAAGCCGAAGCGAAAATCGTAGAGCGCCACGCGGATGCCGCTTTGAGAATTCGACGTGGTGAATGTGATGGTGCAGTTCCCGATATATGTCGTCGCATTTGGGTAGTTTTGTGATAGGACGAATTGCGTCGTCCCATCGTCCAATGAAACCGTGCCGTTGCAGGGAGAAAACCAGCGCTCCGTGAGGTCTGTTTCGTGTATTTTTGCCAATTTCAATGAAGGAGTGAAGGTACCGAAAGGAACGACCGCCGCCGCGTAGCCACTTTGCACGAGACTCGGGGAATAGCTCACGTTTCGTGAGACAATGTAGCGTGCACTCGAGTCAATCGAGAGAAATTCGTGCGCCCCCGGATGTGTCATGTCGGCGCCCTTCTTGCTGCATTATCTTTTAATTCAAATGGCCCATTTTCAGCATACTAGGTGCACGGAATTTTAGTCGACGCGTCCGCTGGGCAGACCGTAAAGTAGTCGTTGATGTCGATGAAGAGTCGACTGAAAAGGAATGCCACGCCTTGACCATTCGGCACGCGAAAGGTGTCGGATATTCTGAATACTCTGGACGTTCTACGCGCCTAGAAACACACAAACGGGTCTTTGGGCAGCTGTCTGTACGGATTCGGATAGCCGGGTGACTGGATCCATCGTGTTGTGTTGAGCTGAACGTCTGCTGCAGAGAGTCGAAGAAAAAATAGCGCGACCAGAGCCGAATTGTAGGCTGCACGTTGGAGCAGCTGCATCACGTTAACGCTCTGTGCCGGTAGTTAGTCCACACTGACGAGGGATAATGGCGTTCACGGAGGGGGAAAGATAAGAGACAAGGAGCTGGGCACTCCCATGCCGCAGTCGAAGAGAACCGTGATCGAGGTCCAAAAGAAACCGCTGAATATCTTCAAATCGTCAATGCACTTTCCCAGATATCGATGAAAGCGTGTACTTGACCGAACTACCGAAGCCTCCACCAAGGAAGTTGTATATAAGCGAAATGTTGCAAGATAATCCCCCCTTCACTCATCACAAGTGGAGGCGCATTCCTGGCGTTGGGCGCGGCAAATCTGGCCAGGCGTTATCGCTGGTTTCTGACGCGCCGATGACTATCGAGTCTGCACTGTGCCAAGTCGACCAGGTGCGATGCGGTCGATAAGACCGACGTATGACGCATTTATTTGCACATGTACGTCTACGCATTTTATATTGAATGATGACAATGAGAAGAAAGTATGCAAAACGGGAAGTGTAGCGATGACAGGAGGAAACCGATTGATCTGAGCAAGGGGGGAGGGTGGGAAATATGAAGCGAAGCCGAAACCGGACACGACGACGCGCACGAAGGAAGAATTGCAATCGTTTAGATGTTGCAATGAAACAACAACGATTGCATGAAAAGCAAGTGACATGGAATGTAGGACTGCTTGACTCTGCTAAAACTCTCCTTCTCTTTATGCGGGACTCTAATAGATGTGGTTTCTCATTGCAGGGTCGTCGGCTTCTTTCCTGTCTACGTCTGTCAATACGAGCAGTAGCACCAATTCCGCGTGGGGGCGGGGTCGCAGTAGGTGCACCTACGGGGAAAAATTCATTGAAAATTATGTGAAACAATAGACTTCATGGCCTGGCAGTGTGAGCATGTCATGATACCGAAGCTGTTCACGCCGGCCGGCAGAAGCGTTACGGCGACGATTGCAATAAGAGCGACCAACAGGAGAAGTGAGTAGCCCTTCGACACCATGTCGATTTTCGGAAATTCCTTGAGACAGCAGAACGTCTCATCAGACTCGTCGGCTAATATAGGGGAGGCTCCGGTCCTGTGCGATTCATGTGTAAATCGTCGCCGCGCACGATGTGAATTCAGTCGTCGGAAATTGCGATGGTTTGTATTTGTATGTAGATCATCGGCAAGCGACGATCGGTGGCATTAATGGAAAGCACATATCGAAGGGGCAATTCGCGTCAATAGGACTGTGTTCGGTTCAGACAATTCAGCGCTTTTTCTGAGTTCGAGTATTGAAAGTTTTTTTCCGGAAAAGGGCGTCGTGGGGGTGTATTTTGCGGATCAATCAATTTCGTCGACGGTTTCAGGAGTTTATCTCAAACCATTGCTACGGTTCAGTAGATCTCATCGAAAACCACAAAACGACTAGATTCGAATGTATTTGCGCTACTATTATATGTCGAAAAGATGTTCTCAAAAGTACCCCCTAGGGGAAACTTTTCGAAAGAAATCGACCGAAGTTCACGGGCACAGATGCCAAACAGCTTCGCTCACAAGACATCGTCTCTTTGCGTGTTCTAGCGATCGGATCTTTGATGCTGCACCGATACACACATGACGCAAATGTCATGCAACCGAATCACAATCTCCTAATCATCGTCTCGAGCTCTTTCTAGCCTTGCGCCCATTCGGAACATTCCTGCGTCCCAGCAGCTGTCTGTCTGTCGTCGTCGTTTGCCCCGCCGGTGGTCTTATGAGCTCCCGTTGCTGCTGCTGCTGCTGTCGCCGCCAGGTGTGGGCGTCCTCCTCCGCTCTCCGCAGAGACTCACTCTCAGTCCGCCGTCGCCGCCGGCCACATGTCTGGGACGTGCGCTTGTTGTGTGCGGGGGAGGCCGCCGAGAGGGCGAGAGAGGGAGCGCTCCTCTTCGCTGCCGGCCATCGAGCTACGCGTTTTACAGCGCGCTCACACGCGCGCAACCAAACCCACACCGCCACCGCTCTGAGGACGAAGACGCGAATCGAATGACTCGCGAAAGATCTTCTCCTCCTCCCCTTTGTTCCCAGCGGAAGCAATCCCATTCCGGCGACGAGAACGAGCGAAGGGAAACTATTCGCTTACACTCACGCCGCTGTCCCGAAGCGCCCAAAACTTTGTTTCGTGTCCAGAGGCGTTTTTCTTGTTTTGAGGCGAGAAAAAACAACGACAACCAATGGCACCTCCGGCGATCTATGGGGAGCCGAAGATTCGTGTCGACGACGCCACCGGTTCGGTGTTTCTGGAGGTGCGGTGACTCCTTGAATGCTGATCGAATGGGGCCCGTTCGAAGGTGATCGTGACGGGCGCGCAGCCGGACAAGACGACGTGGTGGATCGGTGAGAAGGCCGTCGAGCTGAACGACACCTTTGTTGCGTCGCATCAGGATCAGGGCGGGAATCGAGTTCAGCTGACGCTCGAAATCAAGGTTTCTCGCATTGCTGGAGATCTCATTCAACTTGTGCATACAGAACTTCGGTCCCGACCAGGCCGGCATCTACAAGGCGCGCTTCTTCTCGGCGGACGGCGAGAACCACGCCACGTTCACGGTCGAGGCTGGAAGTGAGGCGACGACTTCTTGAGCGGTGTACACGCTCCAAGTCGGCTGACTTTCAGAGGCGCCCGAATTCTACGACAAGCCGCACATCGTGCAGCGCGACGGCGGCAACGTCATCGTCATCAAGGTTCGAGCGAAGAGCCATCTCGAGATGACCGCGACCTGGTACAAGGTGCGTGTGTACGATGTTCTCGGACCGCTGCAGAGTGCGCGACGATCACTTGACAGGACGATAAGCCGGTGAAGACGAGCGATCGCGTCAAGTCGGAGGTGAAGAAGGACGACAAGGACGCGACCGGCTATCAGTACACGCTCGAGATCCACGGCCCCCAGAAGGAGGACCAGGCCAAGTGCGTATTGTTGATTGGCGATTTGCCGCCGCAGCACACCGACCCGATGACGGCATTGCAGGTACAAGTGCGTGGTGAAGAACGCCGAGGGCCAGAACCAGCAAGGGCTGAACCTGGTCTTCGACTAGTTCGAACGTCGTCGCCACCGTCGCCACCCATGTATTCTATTTCGACACCTCTCACAGACTCTGCAGAACGTCGTCAGTCTCATCATGAACCATCTTCCTCTCGATGTCACTCTGTCTCGCTTGAGCGCCGACCGCTCTGACTAGCTCAGGCAGTAGCAGCTTCCCCTGCTTTTTGATAGACGGTAGCGCAAGATTCCGTGCGGTTCCCACCGATGGGAACCAGACAATCGGCTCTCGATGAGCGGAAACCTCGAGCGTCCGCTCACACGGTCCTTCCGAACTCTCATTCTCGCTCGCTCGCGTCTCGCCACGTGACTGCGATTCTTGTTGTCGAGTCGCTCGCGCTCGCTCGCGCACGCGTCACCTCGCAAGCACATAACGTCGTCGTCGTCGAGCAATGGCGGCGGCGGTGGGGTTGTCTCTCCTGTAGGTGCGCGCACTCACTCGACTAAGGAGCCAATCGCGTGGGAAATACTGGCGAGCGCCGCCGCTGTCGTCTCTGGTGTGCGCATTTGTGTGTATGTGTCCTTTTCTCTCAGCCTCCACTTTCCTCATCGGGCTGTGTACATAAGCAACAGCAGCAGTTGCCCCCCCTCCCTCGGCCCTCTCAATTGGCCGCGCCGCGAAAGACTGCTGCAGCCACGGACTCTGGGGCTGACGGCAGTCGTCGGACGCACTAAATTGTGTTGGTGTCTTGTTCGGCGGCGGCGGCGGCGGCGGCCGCCACCACTGCCTTCTGGGCGCCCGCCCCCGGCGTCTTCCTGCAGCAGTCCAGCTGGCTACTGCTGCTGCTGCTGCTGCTGTCATTTCCGCTTTTGCCGAAGAAATGGATGGATGGATGGAGCGTGCACACGCGTGCTGGTCAAAATAGGCTCCGCCGCAGTCAGGACAGCAAAAGCCGTCGAGCATATCGTCTAGGAGCACCCGTATTATCCAGAGAGCATGCGGTGTAGTGCACGCGCGCGCGACGGCTGATTTGACCCGCCTGCTCATCAGGACCAATGGGGGGGAGGTGCACGCGCGTGGGGAATTTCCCAGATTGTGAGGGCCGCAATCGTTGAAGTGAACAACAGCCTGAAGGACTTCCCTTCTCGATTTTTCGGAACTTTCCCATGCATTACGTAGGTCCACACCGCGCACTTCACTGGCTATATTTCCACGGTCAGCTCCTCAATATGATGCCCTCAATTGAGAGAAAGTTCACGTGCACGGGACGGAAGAGAACTCTAGCAGATCCCATTTCAATGAGCGCGGCGAGAAGAATAATCCCTTTGCGACCGACCTATGCGCTCCCCCCCCCTCTCGGTCGGTTCCCACGGGATTCGGTAGACTATTTCCCGGTCTGATTTCGGGGAAAGTCCTTCTCACTTGAAGTGCACGTTCATTGTGGCGAATGATCCGACTCCCAGAGAGATCTGTGTCGACGCTTAGTATTTTGCTCTGTGCAAACAGATGATGATGACGATGCCTTGACGTGTAGTCGGCCAGACTGATTAGACAGTCATCGCCGTCACCCCGCCACCACTACCATCATCATCACTATGTGAAATGTTCTCTGACCTTCTTGGGATGGAGCATCCAGCTCTCTCTCCCCGTCTGCATCATCATTCGTGGAAGCCACTCACTCTAGCGGGAAGACCGGATGTTTTTTCGTCTCCCTCCTCCTCCACCTCCAATTTGCGGCTTCTTCTGGGCGTCTTCATCATCCTCCCAGCACCCCACCCCCCTCTTCTTCCCGTCGTCCTTGGTCTCGGCACTACTGCTGCTGCTGCTGGTGCCAAATGACTTTCCGTCCGTCGTCCCGCTGCGTCGTCCTTTCCTTCTCCCTCATTTCGCTCTTTCGCTTCGGACGCCGCTGCCGCCGTCACCGCCGCCGCCGCCGCCGTATATTTTCGTCGTCTTCTTCCCCAGAGGCTTGGCAACATGTTGTGCACGCGCGCATGCACGCACACTGGTCATGAATTTTGTGAGCGTGTGTGTGGCGCAATTGTGTGAGAGTCATTTCCATGGGGAGAGCGAATGCCGTTCAGAATCGGAAAGAGTGAGGGCGGCCGCGTTGTTGTTGTCGTCGTCCTCGTCGTCGTCGCTCGGTCAAGGCATTCTCGCGCGCGCGCGCGTGTGTGTTTACGGGAGTTGTTGAAAGATTCATTTGCGAGGAGTAGGGAGGAGCAATTTTCGGGGACGCGTGTTTCGAGAGCGATGCGACTTTTCTCGACGCTCAACCTAACAATGTCTCTACCCTCGTTCGTCTCGTCGTCTCTGCGAATCAGCAATCAGACTGCCGGATTCGGCGCACAACCGTGAAAAGGCGGATCGTCTGCAATTTTCGCGCAGCATGAATCGCCGAATCGTCGCCAGCTCGGCAAATCGCGTGTTGGAGAGGCCAATAAGGAGCATATTTTGTGTTGCGAGTCATCAAGTCGGACGTCATTCGCGCGCGTCTCGCCTGGCACTAATCCTCAAGCCGATTTTCTCTTGATATCCATCGTTCAAATACGCGTGTGTCACACGCCCCCACCTGATGAGAAGCGTCGTTGATTTCGTCGACTGCCCTTCCTCTCCTTCTCTTCCGTTTCTTCATCTCCCGCACTCTATTCGCCGCCTATATTCAGTCTGCTCACTGCTGCTCCCTTCCTGTCAGCGAGAGATTTCCCTTGCCCAGAGGCCGAAACCGGAGAGCATCCTGGGAGCAGCATCTCTGTTGTTTTGTTTCCCCTCGCTCGCTCGCCTCGTCGAGACTTAGTCTCCGGTCTCGGCATCTGATTTCGCGGCGGCGGTGGCGGTGGCGACGACGACGACTTGGAGTCTTTCCTCTCTCTCCCTGGCAGTTCGATGCAAATCTGATGCGCGATGATGTGCTGTTCTGGTGTCTGTGTGAAGCGAGCCCATTTCGCGACTCGCTCGCTTGACAACCAATAGTAGCCGTGGCGGCGTCTGTGTGTCCATTTTTCCGTCTTCCCCCCTTGAACCGGTCGTTCCCTGTCTGTTCCAGGGCGACAAAAGAGTGCTCATGTCGTGTTGTATCTTCCTTCTCTCTCCTTGTCAGTAGTGTCCGCATGTGTGTCTGCCCCGACTGACCTCAGGGGAGCGTCGTCGCGGAGCACTCCATTAGGCGCAGACCCTCTAGAGCCGCCGCCGCCGCCGCCGCCGCATCTTCGTCTTCGTCGTCGTCGTCGCGGGCTAGCATTGCTCTCGCGTGGAGGCGACGAGAGGGGAGCAGGAAGAAGAAGGAGAGGAGGAGGAGTGCGGTGGACAGCACGAGAGACCTCCTCGCGACGCGAGCACGATTACGACAAAGATGGGGCGGGTGGACGACGACGACGAGCACGTCTAGACACCAGACTCCATTTGCATTCTCTTGCACACCCGTACGTGCTGGATCGGACGCTGGGAATATGTACCCGACAAGCGGCGGCGATTGTCCGGAAACCTGAGATTGGGCTGATGCACTCTGGACGTCATGCCCCACTCGCACGCTTGTCAGAGGCTGCTAGTCGAGATCCCAAGACGATCTGAGACCACCGAGGGCGCTATCTCGCTCTCCCCTTCCCTCCTTACCTTCCTTCATTGCTACCTTGCAGCTGCATAGTAAAGTGGTGCCATGCGAATCTCATTTGCATCATCGCTATCTGCGGATGTGTGCTAACGCGGTGTGACGACACTTCCACAAAGGATGCACGTGGCAATCTTCTTCAATGATGATGATGATGATGGCACGTCTCGAGTCTCATTTTCCACGATAAGATGCACGACCACTTTTGGTAATAGACTGTGCGCGTCTGACGAAGATCGGACAGGCAGGCAGCTCTCGACCGATGCACTTCGCCCTTATTGAGATAGTAGTATATCCGCCAAATCTGCCTCCTTAGAATGACCATGTGAGCATCTTCCCTCCCCCCGCCGCCCCGGCATGATTCATTCGTTCGGCGGTATGCCCTGAGAAGTGGCCCCAATTAGCCTCTCTTACTCTCGCTCTCTCCCTTTCACTCTAATCACTCCGCTTTTGTATCTGGCCCTCCTTTTGCTTTGAGTCGCAGCACCTTTTCCTTTGCTAGAGAAGAGGGAGAGGAGAGAGGTGTGCGTGCTTTGCAGAAGGGCGGTGGCACGGCTTTTTTACCCCTCCCACTCCCCCACCTCCCTTGCTTCTACCTCCCCCTTTTCTGCTCTCCCTCTCTCTCTCCCACCACTTCTGGCCACTCCGCCGCTCGTGCCAGTCGGTTGAGCGAGCGCAAGTCAGTGCACAAGATGCAATGCTGAGCGGGCTAATTTGCACACTGCTGAGTCCCTTCCGGCGCGTGCAAGAGGAGCAGGGGCGAGAATTTGATCGGCGGAAACTTTTAGCATCAGATGCTTGCTCCGCGCTTGATAAAACGTGATCATCTTGTTCACGATTGTACGAGCACTTCACGTGGCTCAAAGTTTTTGTGATGAACTTTGTTGCATGTATGGTGAAGTGAGCTGGCTATAAGATCTCAATTATGCTCACGCGGACTTCCTCCGAGGGTGAGGGCGAGCGAATCTGATCGGAGCTGTGCTTACAGCTTAACGGTAAACGAGTTCAGCTGCTCAATTTTGCGCCGACCACGTGCTTGTGCAGGTGTGTCTAGATGACTTTCGAAGCCACTGTAGGGAGTCAATCCATATGTTGACCGCCGTTCTCAGATTCCGACGACCATCTATCGTTTGTTGGTTGGCTGACAGTCCTCGCAGCGAATGCACATTTCATGCCACGTTGTCAAAAGCCGTCATCTATCTCGCTGTCAACCTTTCCGATGTGGAAGACGACGAAATAACTCGAGCGCAAAGCAAAAATTGACGTGCGCGTACGAAAGCAGGAGCTCAAAAACAATCACTGCCCACGACAGTCTTGTGCGCGCTGACGATTGTTGTTTGTGATGATCGGTCCTCGGCTCTCTCTCTCCCTTCCTCTTTCCCTCCCTCTCTCTCTCTCTCTTCATGATGACGGCCACTTCCGCTGCGGCCGCGGCGGAGAGATTCCCATCTCTCTTCCTCTCCCCGCGTTCGTGCTGGCCAGTGGTGTGCGAGCGATAGACGCCCCCGCTGCGGCAACATTTCGGAGAAGGGCTACAATTTCCGCCCAGTTGCAGACGCGATGACCACAACGGGCGAGGATGTTGAACTTCAAAGGATAGCGGAATCTTCAACGAAGGCGGAGGACGTCGCCAAGCTAACTGCGCACGACATCCTCATCTTCTCGGGTCTCGAGATCCTGGGCGTCTGCGCGGTGGTCGGGAATCTGGCCCTGATTCTGGTGCTCCTAACGAACAAGTACCTCAGCAGGGCGAGGTGAGATCTGAGCCGTTCCGAGTCGGGGGGAGACAAGTGAGCGGAGTACAGCTTCGTGCTGATCCTGTCGTTGGCCGTGGCGGACGTGCTGCACGGACTCGTGACGACCCTCTTCTTCTATCCGCCGATCTTGCTCAAACAACTGCATCTGGACGACTTTGGCGTTCGGCTGTTCAACGTGATCGACTGGACGGCGTGGAGTATCACGCTCACGCACATGATCGCGATCTGCGCGGATCGACACGTGGCGATCATCCTGTACAGCAGATACAGCCAGATTGTCACCGTCCAGAGAGCGCTCAACTTCACGTACCCACTTTGAACCACTTCCGAGAGGGGTACACTCAAGCGCTGCAGAATATTTTGCTGGCTCTTCTTCCTCATCCTGAACGCCTTCTTCCTGTCGGTGAACGCGTGCTGCATGATTCGGCCGCTCAGCAAGCAGAACTACTACACGTTCGGATACGAGGAGACCGGTACGTCTTCCCCTACACACTGCGTTGCCGCATTTTGCGTAATGACGAGTTGTTGTGAAATGAAAGCGGGGGCTACGGTGCCAGACGAGCGAAATTGCAGGCCGCTTCAACGCCTACATGTGGACGTACACTCCGCTAGAGGTCTTTACGATCTGCGTGCTGACAGTTTCGAATCCGATTACCCTCCTGCAATTGTATCGCCGTCATCGCAGGAAATTGGCCCTCCGAGTGTAAGCATTTCATTTCACTCACGACGGTGTGCAGTCTTTTCCCTTCCTCCTTTCTATACACATAACCGGATTGCCGTGCTTCTTCTCTCACGTTACTCGTTCGATTACGCCGCCACTCCATCATTTCCACCTTGTTTGCAGTCTTTCTTTTCATTTTGTAGCCAAGACGGCGCGCGTCGGCTGTCGCAGCGACACCACCGCACCGACAAGAAATCCCAGTCCAGTCGGGAGCCGAAAAGGAAAATGCGCCAGACGAAGCTCGTCACCGTCGCCGCCGCCGCCTCCGCCTCTTCTCCGCCGTCGCAGCCGCCCATGCACAGGTACCGGAATGGTGGCGCGCATCCGGCTGCCGCATCGAGCTCCGCAACTCATCAGCCGCAACCAAAAGTCCGTCGCATGGCCATGATGCGATCGGGGCAGCAGCCGTCCGCATCCTCGGTTCTTGCCGTTTCCTCAGCCCTCGTTCTGACGGCGTCCGGATGCGCAACGGGGAAAAAGAAACCGGCGCCACCGCAACCACCACCACCACCTCCACCACCACCGCAACGAAGATCAGGCAGCGCGCTAACGGGCCAAGAGAAAAAGTAAAAATCGCATGCACGCAATTCCCACCTGCAAGCGAATGCTCGGTGCCCTCCCGCTCCGCAACTCCCTGCAAATTGGCCTGATTCCCACAACCTCTACCAAATTGGACGCCCTGCAAGCCAAAAGCATGCCTTTCCTTCCTCCTTCCCTGGCACCGGCAGACACATACCCGCACCCGCTGATTGGAAGCAGCAAAAACGTGTTGTCTTCTTCTCCTCTCCTCAACCGGCCGAACGCCCCCAGACGAGTGTAACCTGGGAAAACAAGCCCTGCCTGAGCTGCTTTGACTGGTGCACCTGAAAAGAGCTTGAAGTGCGTTCGTGTGTGTGTGTGTGTGTGTGCGTGTGTGTGTGTGTGTACCGACCAACCGGCCGGCCCTTCCGCCCCAGTCCATCTTTTCTTTTCGTACTCCACCTCTTCCGCTTCCTTCACTCAGTTCGGCTTTTGAGGAGAGAATGAGAAGAATGATTTGGTTCTCACCGCGCATATCGTAAGAACGATGGAAGTGCAGGACAGGGACAATAGGGGAAGAGCGAAGATCTGCTTGCAGAGCCGGCGCCATGCTCCTCGAGATGTCCATCAAGATGGGCGCCCAGACCGAGGCGCGCCAGCTTCGGGAGGCGGCCAATCGAAGAGCGACCAGGCAGCAGTACCGCATTCTGGTTCAGGTTCGTGTGGCGTGCGAGATTCCCTCGATCGAGACGGCCACAGATCACGGCGGTGGCGCTGATCTTCTACAGCTACATGGCCGCGTATTATGCGAGCTACTATACGATTACTCTGCAGACCACTGCAGGTTTTTGCCCAAGACATGACATTGTACAGTGGAAATAGCAATGATCTTCAACTCGTTCTTCTACTCGACAACGCACATGATTAACCCCGTCATCTACTTTGCTTTCAACAAGGACATGCGCCATCAGCTCAAGGTTTTACAGGATCGCTTTCAACGGTAATGATGCATTTTAGCGCTCCTTTCACATGCTGGCTGCACGAGTCGCAAGAGGAGTCGGCGACTCGTCAGAATGGAACTCCAAAGGAGCCAGTCGAACCACGACGCCAAGGTTCGGCGGACGCGCGTCGAGCTTGTAACTTGGACCGGTAGATTCGATGCAAAGAGCGCGAATTCAGGAAACGGACAGCCGGCGGAGGGGCTCCATCGGAATCTTCCCCTCTGGTGCTCATCAACAACACAAACAACAACAACAACAACAGTTTGATGCTGACGACCAGTCAGAACCACACGAGCTGCTCACAGCTCGGGTAGCATTTCGGTCCTAGAATCGAAGAGTCGTTTGCAACTAGACGATGTCCATCGTCGGTCTACATCGGCGACGGTGCGATGCCCGCACCCTTGCCACTCATCCAGGAGTGTCGACCGAGCACTTCGTCGGGATGTTCGATCTCAAGTCTGGTGAGGGTCGTCGCTATGAGTCGGCATGTGACATCACACTTATGTGTTGCACAAATGTTCTTTTCTCATGTGCCAATCTAATTTCATCTTGTCTAGGACGCCGTGCAGCAGCAGCAGCAGCCGTCCACCTCGGCAACGACGGCCGTGGCCGTCGCCTGGGGCAACCAAGGGGGCGAGCACGAACTCGGTCAGCAGCAGGAGCAGCAGAAAGAACCAGACCGACCGCCGCGGAAGAGAAGTAAGAGTGGGGAGTTCCTGTTATTCGACTGCGACGGGATCACAGCTTTTGAGGGGGAGGATGACTGACTCGAACGTGCGCGCGCACACGCCAATAACAGGAACCAGAAATCATGATGACCTTTCTTGAATGGCGTAGCGGGGTGAATCACAGCTCGTCCACTCCAAAGGGCATGGAGGCGCTTAATGGGGAAGGCGAAATTGGGCGACGGCCAGGAAGGCGCGGAAAAGGACAAAGATAGATGGACGAGCGGCGAAGGGCGGCTTTCTGCAAACGGGCAGCACTTTGCAGCGCTTCACCTCTCCACGGTCGTACCGGAACGCCGAAGGTCGGCCGGCGTGGAGCTCTGGGACCGACTGTGGCGCGTCATCAAGGGCGACAACGACGACGATGACGACGACGTGCCGATTGGGGATGCGATTCCCGACGGACGGGTCAGTGTTGTCTTAGCCCCCTCGCTGCATAGGAAATGGCCGTTTGCAGACGCACATAAAACTGGGCGTCAAGCAGTCCGTTTCGTTCGACACCTCCACCAAGCTGTATGGCGGCGGCGGCGGCGGCGGAACGTCATCGTCCTACTTGGTCGACTTCCGAAGGGCAGCCGAGCTTGGCGCGGTCAGGAAGGACTATGACCGGATCTCCACGTCGTCGTCGTCGTCTTCGAGCACAAACACCCCTGAGAAGGAGGTTCCCCGAAACTCTTCTTGTGGCTAATAGTGCAATGAGACGAAAGTAAAGGTGAGCTCCGAGCGTCTGCGTCGCTCCTTCGCGTCCGTCTTCGAACAGCGCGTCACGGGACTGCTGGCTCACTCGGCGGGATCTCTCCTCCAAGCGGTTTCGCCAATCTCATCCAGACGGTCCTCGCGCGGCGCCACGGTGGAGAAGGCAGCGGACTGCGCCATCCTGATGGCCGACGACGATGACGTAGAGGAGGGGGGAGGAGGGGAGGAGAACCACAATTGGAACAGCGGCGAAGAGTACTATCTTTGATGAAGTAGACTTGCGGGTTCACAAAGATACATGATCTGCGCACACTTACTGCAGTTTAGACTCTCGTTTCGAAGTAATTCTTCTCAGAGACTGATTTTCGAATGACGGTGACTCCGGCATAATCATCCCAACGTGCGAATGGATGCTGAATGAATTGAGGCACACGCACGATGAGTACTTTGGAACGTGTGGGAATGGACGGCGGCTGATGCAAGAATGAGGTCAGTGCACGTGATGCGCACACGGCCTCCACTCTCCGAATCGCGGCATCGCCAGTTTTCCGGGGAACTTTAGCGCCGAATGTTTCTTTCACATCTTCTTACCGTCCATCATATGACATCATCACCGCCGCCGTTATCTCAGTGGTGCGATTGGGCTCTTTGACAAAGACCAGGGATCGACGGCGCTCCCCCCACCTCCTGCACTGATTCGTCCACATTACTCCCATCACGGGGGTTGGTGGACGAGGACAAAAGTAATAAAATACATACAAACAGAATGAAAGCTCAGTCTCCGCACGCATTGAGAGGTCCAACTAAGACTGCGGTCTCCGCGAAATAGGCGAACGCGGGGAAAATTCGGGGACAGGAGGTAAAACGAATTGACTCGAATTGTGATTATTTCCATGCAAGGGCAATCTTTCTGCAATAGGAATTTCTAACGGACTGTCAAAAGAGTTTTCAAGAAAGCCACGGGAATGCTACTTTTGGCCTGCTTGTCTCACCCTTCGGACCTTAAGCGATAAGCCGCCTTGAGCTCTAGCAATTTCACTCTGTCCCCGGATGCATTTTCTTACTCCAAAGTTCGGAAAACCTCTCCCCGTGAACATCGCTTTCACGAGAACCCTAGCTCTAGTCCAGACGCAAATATGCGCATCGAAAGAGCAGCGACAAGTGAAGTTGGACTGCCATTTACACCAACCCAAGTGTTATCATCATTTTCACTTTACGTGCCGCTACAGACTCGATTGACCGCGCCGCCGCCGCCGCCACATATCCGAGCGACAATTGGCATGTGTCGAAATAAAACGGAATTTTGCTTTGTCACCCTTTGCGCTCGCTCCGGAGGTTTGACTTTCCACCGCTACGTTCCCCGCCTCCGTCAAATCGCGAGACCCGACCCCAACGAGAACTGATAAATCGGAGCAAGCGGAGATGCGCAATGCGAAGAGAGGTGTGGCTGCCATGGCGAAAGTAACGTAAGTGATGCAGGTAATGAGTCAAGACACACCGTACGGAACGACGATCACCCACAAGTCTGCCACACCCATCACATCCTGATAACTGTTTGTTCGTCATGCAGGAATGCAGAAAAACGCCGAGTGTCGTCGCCGCCGCCGCCGATATGAGATCTGAGTCATTCTCGTCGCCAATTTATCAGCTCAACTTGAATAGCCTGCTTTGTGTGATGGTGGTGGCTGTGCTGTTCACAATGCTCTGGCCACCCTTCGCCCGAGACAATCCATGTTCGTGTCGAGACGGAGAGCGCCTGCGCAAACGGCAATTCCACGGCTATCCCTTGTCGGGTATCTCTGAACTAACTACGTGCAGTGCTGTCCCTTCTCTTTTTCTCCGTCTTCTTCACTCTGTGTCGTTCTTCTTCCCCACACCCGCCACATAAGCCTTCGTGGCTCCTAACGAGGGTGCGGTGGCATCGGCTGCCAACGATCAGGCACTATGCTGATAGGGGAGTAGCGTAGAGCAAACGGCTACCCACCCATTCTCGGCTTCTTCGAGCGTCCGCCACCCCCCGTCTATCTGCGACCGTTTTCCGGCCTTGTCTTGTCTCTGCTCATCACTCTCACTGCTGTCAGAGTCACGTCTGTCTGATCGCCTCTGTGTGCATACACCCAAGATCAAAATACATTATCTTACAGAGAAAAAGATGATGAGCGGCCGCGTCGGCGGCGCCCGTCTGCTCTCGATCGTCGCCGCGCTAGTTGCGACGACCCTAGTGACGGGAACGCAGGCGGCGACAAATCGGAGTGTCGCCGACCAAGTGTTCAACTTGCCAGGCGCCACTTGGCAGGTGAACGATTTCCACAACTGCTGACGTGTCCAAATGGGAAACCGTACAGTTCAACTTCCGTCACTTCTCGGGCTATCTCCAGTCGGGCCAGTTCCAGTTGCACTACTGGTAAAGCAGCTCTACGTGTATTTTCAAAGTGAAATGTACGATTAGGTACGTGGAATCGCAAAAGAGTCCATCCACCGACCCAGTGGTGGTTTGGCTCAACGGTGGCCCTGGATGCTCGTCGCTTCTTGGACTTTTCGAGGTTTGGCTGTCTAGAAAAAACTTCACAGCCTAATACAGGAAGTTGGTCCGTTCCGAGTGTCGAGCGACTCGCAGACCCTCTACGAGAATGTCTTCTCTTGGAATAAAGTGGCCAATCTGCTGTTCATCGAATCGCCAGCCGGGGTTGGGTTCAGCTCGGCGATCGACAACAGAACCTGGAGCGACGACGACGTATTGCATATCTTGCAGTTCTATGTGCAGTTCACGCGCTTGCAGATCACGACGCTTCATTTCGGAGCGATCACCGATTTCCTCTCGAACTTATTCCCGGAGCGGGCTAAACAACCGCTCTACTTGGCGGGAGAAGGTTTTCTCTGCGAAGTTATTCTCGAAAGAAAACGAGCGAGTATCTGCAGGCTACGCAGCGGTGTACGTCACTCTTCTTGGCTACACGATTCTGCAGCAAAACGACGCGTCACGTAGCAATCTTCCACTCGCGGTGAGCAGCCAATAATAACTCCCCTTATCGCGCGCATTTCACGCCGCACGGCATGTCTATCGCCGCACATAATAAGCCAGAGAGGTTTGGGAAGATGTTGAGCTGCTTTCAGGGTCTGATTTTCGGGAATGGCGACGTGAGTCAGCGCCTGCAAACGAACGGATTCGTCGACTACACGTATGCGCACGGCTTCACCAGCACCAGGTTGGAATGTCGAGTATGTGCTGTCGTGAAAAACTTGATTCAGCACCTACTCGAATGTTCGATCGCTGTGCTGCCCATCTCTGCTCGCGGCGGAATGTGACTATTTCGCGACGTCCAAGTCGAACCAATCGTGCGCCGACGCATTGCAGAAATACACTTCCGGAGCCATCCCTCCCATGTTTGTTCACCATCATCGCCTATCGCCTTTTTGTGGGATTTCCTCTTTGCAGTGCCAATAAGTTTGACCTGTATCAGTCGTGCTACACCACGCCGGGAACGACGCAGCTCTTTGCGAAACGACTCTCCAACCTCGTAAGTGCTCTCGTCGTCGCCGCTACAATTTGAGAGAACGTCTAGCTGGCGACGTGGAACGTCTCGTCGTCGGATCCGTGGGGCGGGTCGCCGTGCTATGGTACTGCTGCGTTGCCCTCCTACCTCCAGAGATCGGATGTCCAATCGGCGATTCACGTGAATCAGACGTCGACATTCCCCGTCTGCTCGAATCTGTCATACCCTCAAACGACTTCCGATCTGTCCGTGGCTCTGAGCTCCTTCCTTCAGCACAAACTCTACAAGCAGAACAACCTCACCACGCTGATTTACAACGGAGATACGGACGCTATCTCAAATTTCCACCAAGCCGACGCTTTCACCGATTCGCTGGCTCTGTTGATCGCGAATGTAAGCCGAATTGGAGTTCCGACAATATTGTGATGAGAGGTCAACGAGAAATATTCAGCTGACCGTTGGACGAAACCTCTGGGAGGTGTATCTGAACTCAACACTGTACGACGGACAGCCTGGTGGATTCGTGAAGAGCTTCCCAGCCCTGTTTGATGTCGCGACGATTCAGGTGGCACCTTCGGACGAGAAGTTGTTCAGAAATTGTGCACTTCTTCAGGGTGCTGGCCATTTTCCGCCGCTTACGCGACCGGCCGAAACGCTGCAACTCTTCAAGAATTTCCTCTACAAACAGGCACGTGCGGGGGGCGATGAACGCAACGGATTGTTTCTAGCCGTACAACACGGGTCTGGACAACATCTCCATCGCCGCACAGCCGTTGCTGCTGCAGTACCGGCCGCCACCTCTCATCAATGCCGGTCCGCAGAGAAAGGCGGCGGATCTGGTGCGATTGAGGGAGAAGCAGTGTGATGCAGTGTGCAAATTATGTAGATCACCGAACTGCCCGGACTGACGTTCAGCCCCGGCTTCAAGCAGTACAGTGGCTATCTGCAAGCGTCGCCGACCAAATTCCTGCACTACTGGTAGGGGAGAGTGGTTGTCTGACTTGAAAGTTGCACTCATCCTAATAAGGCTGGTCGAGAGTCAGCAAAACCCCTCGACTGACCCGCTGCTCCTCTGGCTCAACGGCGGCCCTGGATCGAGCAGTTTGATCGGACTGTGGTTCGAAAACGGACCGCTGCACATGAACAAGGATCGGCAGACGGTTTTCGAAAATCCCTACGCCTGGAACAAATTCGCGAATGTCCTGTACCTGGAATCCCCACGCGGGGTGGGCTACAGCTACGCGACGGACAACGACACGCTCTACAGCGACGATACCGTAACTGACCAGGCATCCATCATCATCATCTTTCTTTCAGACAGCCGAACAAGCCTATTATGCGCTGGCGGATTTCTTCAACAACCTGTTCCCCGAGTACAAGACACACCCGTTCTACATTACTGGCGAATCGTAAGTGGTTTTTGCATCTTTTCAAACTAACAACGCCATTTAGGTATGGTGGAGTCTACGAGCCGACGCTTGCCTGGGAGTTCATCAAGCACCTTGAGAACGGAGACATCAACATCAACTTCAAGGCATCATTTATTTAACTCACTATACGTGGTGGCGAATCTCTAGGGCTTCGCCGCGGGCAACGGAATCCTGTCCTTTATCCAGCAGACGAATTCGGTCATCGTGCAGTACTACCTCTACGGCATCATCGGCAAAACGTTTGTCCCGCCTCTGAACTGGAGATTCGGAAATGCTCGTTGTCAGTGAATTCGACGAGCTCACGGCTCGCTGCTGTCCGGATGTTGTCGACAAGACGCAGTGCGACTTCTCGCAGTACGTCAACGCGACGGACCTTACTCCGAAGCCGGGCGCCGACCCATGGTGCGCCGAGAAGGTTGGCTACTATGCGGGAGACGTGATGGATCAGCAAGTGGACCCTTACAATCTGGTACCGTTGTTTTATTAGTGCCTCTCGAGCGGAAGTAACGCGTGTGTGTGACAGTTCCAAGACTGCTACGGAAGCGCCGGCGTTTCCACATCAACATCATCATCATCGTCGTCGTCGCCGCCGCCGGCGAAGCGATTTGGCACATTTATGCGGGGCCAAAAGTGGTTCCTCGAGGAGCAGGAGGACGCGGCGGCAGGGTTCCGTGACCACGGAGTGAGTGTTGCTGCTCTTGCAAATGGATCACGGGACTTTTTAGCTCGACCTGAACTACTTCTCGACCGACCCGATGAACGGATTCCTGTGCTGGGGACCGGGTGCAGCTGTCGACTACCTCAACAGACCCGAAGTGCGCGAGGCCATTCACATTCCGTCGTTCCTCCCCGAGTACATTAGCAACAGGTGAACGAGATACGTATACGGGTGTAGTGATCGATCAGTGGATTTCAGTGGCACGATCAACAGTATGTATTGGCAGCAATACGTTGACATGACGGAAGTCTTTGTCAAGATCATAACCAGGTGATTTATGCATCCTTCTAATGCCGGGGGAATTTCAGTGACTATTACACGAAAAACGGCGTGTCGATCCTCCTGTACAACGGCGACGTCGATAGTGTAGTGCACGGAATTTTATTGCTCGCAATGTCGTATAGGTCTGCAATCATCTCGGTGACCAGTGGTTCGCGGAGAAACTCATCAAGACGCTGAAAGGATTCGACGCGAACGGATATAACGTAATGAGGCGGCGAGTGACGCGCGCCACTCACAATACTTTATCTTGCAGACCATTCTGGAACGCTCGTACTGGGCGTTCGCCGGCGAGCCGGGCGCCGTCGCGGGATACGTCAAGAAGTTTGCCCCTAGTCTGGATGTGGCGACGGTGAAGGGAGCTGGCCACTACGTGCCCGTGGACAGGCCAGGACCGGCCCTGCAGATGCTGTACAACTGGATGAACAATCTCAACTATTCGACACCGCTTCCGTTCGCCGTCCAGCTGAAGCCACTGCTTCCCGCCTACCAGGTCGGTTCACCGCCCATTGTGCTCGTTCCAGTGTTGTCGCGCACAGAGCATCGACGGTTGCAACGAGGTGTTCCCGTTCCCGACGCCGCCGCCGCCGCCGTCAAACACGAGCACGCCTGGGGAACGCGTTGTGGAGGAGCAAAAATTCACGGGCAACAGCAATCTGTCCGCACGGGCGGTCGCCGACCAGATCACAACTCTTCCTGGACTCACATTCACGCCCACGTTCCGTCAGTTCTCGGGTTTCCTGAACCCGCAGCCCGGCCACTACCTCCACTACTGGTTCGTCGAGAGTCAGTCCAAGCCCGACTCTGATCCCGTGATCCTCTGGCTCAACGGCGGCCCTGGATGCTCGTCTTTGGGCGGACTCTTTGAGGTCTCCCATCTTTGGGTGCAGAAAAATGGGGACGTTTCAGGAACTGGGACCCTTCCACACGAACAACGACAATGGCACGACTCTGTACGAGAACGTCTTTGCGTGGAACAAGGTAGTGCTGCTATGCTATTGCAACGGATTCGTAGGCTGCGAACGTCATCTTCATGGAAGCCCCTGTCGGCGTCGGATTCTCCTAC
>JACMII010000029.1:18507-66650 GCA_014805405.1 Bunonema sp. RGD898 | reverse complement strand
GGGGCGAATCACGCGGGAGTTGTACGCTCGTTCGTTCGTCTCGTGTTCACACACACATATACACGCGCGCGCTCTCCCCCATCCATCCTCGCCTCTTTCAATCTCCCGCGCGTGCGTGTCTGTGACCCGACGCTTACCGTACGCGCACGCGCCAAATGCATCCGCCACGGGCAACGGGATGGCCGTCCGGTGAATACACAGGCGAACGAGCTGTACTCGCACTCGACAACGCGTGTGCGGGCGGCGCGCTCGCTCACTCTCTCCGCTCCTTCTTCTTCGTCGTCGTCGCCGTCTTGGCGGTGTGGCTCGTTTGCTGCTCGGCGCCGCGCCGTGACGGCTGACCGTTTCGCGGTGCGCGCGCACGCAATGTGATGGAGGGCAGCATCCCGACATACGCACACACACACGCGCGCGCGCGTACGAGCAGCACCACGCATACCATCACACGCATCAGCCGGCGCACCCCATCTTATCACCGAGCCATCGCACGTCGCCGCCGCCGCCGCCACCGCCATAGCAGCTATCTCACTCTCTCACTTTCTCTCAGCGACAACATTTCCGTCTCGGTCGCGCGCGCGCATGCGTACGCTCTTCCAATTTTCCGCCCATCGTCGCGATCTCGATCTAATCGCCTTCTCGCTCTCTCTCACTTCCCAACGGCGCCCGCCCCTTGCTGAGCATTCCTGGCTGCCTCTAGATTTCGACGGACACGTCTCTGTGCCCGTCTTATCAGCGCTACCCGAGGGCTGTTGTTTGTCTTGATGATCGAGCGACACGGACCCAGCCAGAGGCGGCGCACGACCGGCTGCTGGTTTGTTGTTGGTGGTGGCTCCATGAATGCCGTTTGCATGTGTTGTGCGCTGTGCGCGTGCATGTGTCCGGGTGACGCGTCTTTTGTCACCACCACCACCCGGGACGACCCTCCTGAGAGGAGAGCGAGAGAGAGAGAGCGCACGCGCGCGGACACTTCTTCTTCTTCTTTTCCTAGGCGCCGCTCTGCGCTTGTTTGCTCGCGTGTGCTCCTTGGCGTCGCGCGCGCGCGTCTGCTGCACTGCTCGTGTCACAAAACGTCGCACGTGTTGACTGTAGATCGGGTAGTAAAACGAGGCGGAGAAGTGGGAGAACGATGTCCGACGAGGAGGACATGGTCCGTCTCATGATTTCCGACCAATCGGGTTTGTGACAATGACCTCGGCAGGCAGTGCACATATCGGTCGTCTTCAGGTTCGTCACCGCACGGCGCTCCGACGCGTGATGATTCAAACACTGCTGTCAGTGAGGAAATCGCAATGGTCGAGGACGCGCCGCATGGTGACGATAACGATTGAAATGGCGAAGAGAACACGGCGAATTTAGCGAGTGGCCCGACTGGCCAGTTAGTCTTGGACGATTCGACGATTACGACGGATGCACAGGGTGTGGTTACACGCTCGACGGACGATACGAATCCCCCGAACACTGCGTCAAACGATCTGCCAGAATGGTAGTGCTCGCTTGTTTTGTCTCTCGAAATCCAACTGCGAATCTTTCTCTTTAGTGAAGTGTCGACGTCGCAGGGACAGAAGCGGGTCTCAACGAAGACCGACGCCGAGGAGATAAGCGGTTCTCCGCGGACGAAACGAGTGAAACAAGATAGAGCGACGTGTGTGCACAGTCGCGCCACTCAGTGCACGGAGGACGGACCAATCGGGGTGAGCGAATCCAGTGTTAAGTGAACGGTGAACGCTCGCAGTCACCACTCGAGCTTGAGCCGGGCTCGTCCTTCAACGCGGAGCTCGTAGCCTACGGCTCGGCGTCCGGCCATCTTTATTTCACAACGCAAATCGACGGACGCGACTACTATGGGCTGCTTACGCGCGGCGCGCCTCCTCCGCAGATCGGATCCAAGAAGAGGTAGTTGCCACGGGCTTTTTCGATCGACCAGCCCACACAGAGGTGCTCAAATGAACGGCGGAGCGTCGACGCCGACGCCCTCTGAACTGAATGGGTCGTCTTTGGGCACGATGACTCCGCAGAAGAAGGTTTGTCGCGCACACATGCATGTGGCGGCGTGCAAAACAGCCCTTCTCCGTTCAGGCGAGTCTGGCTGGCTTTTCCAATTCCGGAAAACGGCAAGCCGGCTCTTCACGTAATTCGGTTCGAACCGAAGACGACGACGTGGAGAGGAAGCCGTAAGTGTGGGATTCGCCTCCGAAAACGGGAGTGGTGTTCAGTTCGGTGGCGGCCAGTCGTCACCACGAGCTGGTCGAGTGCGGCGTGGCCGGACCACTCTGGGAGTGTCCCGCATCGTCGTGCGGTCACAAATTTGACGACCAAACACTGCTGAAGTTTCACCAGGCACATCGGCACGACTCAAAGCAGGTTGCGCCCATCCGCAGCGTCACACGATCCCCGAATGCTGATCTTGCATAGGTGCTCTTCGAGCATGCCTACACACAAACGACGCCGGTGCGTAAGAAGGAGGCGTCCACAGACGTCGAGGGCCTTGTGCTGGAGCCGAAAGCCAAGGAACGGTTACCGCCCTCTCTGGTGAAAGAGGAAGTGGCGCAGGACGGCGTCGTCTCTGCACAGAACACTCCGCCGAAACTCGAAGGTGCGTTGCGCTCGAGACACTGTCGATCGACGGCCGTTGACGTTGCAGTCGAGAAGTCGGTCCTTGTGAAGGCCTCTCCGCGTCCGTCCATTTCAACGGGGACGCCGAGTATGACAGCGTTTGAAGTGACGTGTCAACAGGGCGCATTGCAGAGCCAGCGGCGCAAGCCGGCATTCCGAGCGCGGTGCATCAGCAGATGATGTTGGCGAACGCTGCTAACGTCATACACCAACAGAAGATGATGGAGATGCTGGCCGCGGCGTCCACGTCCGCAGCCGGAGCCGCACAGCAACAGCAGCAGACAATTCGCCAGCCACAAGCGATGTCGTCTTCCGGACCCACCACCTCGACAGCTCACAGTGCCATCATGAGCGCCGTCATAACAATGCCTTTCTCTTCCAGGTCCTGCTACTGCAGCCGCTTCGATCAACGCCCAGCAGGCCGCGTTCGTGCAGATGATGCTCGCCGCACAGTCACGGCAACCCGTACGTGCTTCGTGTATTGCGAGAACACTAAGAGCCCATCAATGTCGCAGGGCTTTTCACCGGACCTCGCCGCTCTGATGATGATGCAGCAGGCGACGGCGGCCTCCTCGTCTTCCGCCAATCTCGCACATCCATACTTTGGACCCAAGTGAAAGACGACGACGGCGACGATGATAATGATAATGTTACTGATCCGCAGACAACAACAACAACAACTAACAACAACGATCATGTGATGAGATGCGCAAGGTAATGATGACACACGCGTCTGCCGATTCTTCTGCCCAAGTACTTCACACTCAGAATACCGAATGCTGGCAGCACTAGCCAGCCGACGACTTTCAGAGACACACAGACAGACTGGCTGACGACGCTATTCCGCCCGCATCCACCGCCGTAGAGAGCGAGTCTACTACGAGTATGAAGGAAGGAAGACTCATCATCATCATCATGACGTGTTCATGATGAGACTGCCGGTGCGCTGCAATGCGTGGTATTATTGTCTTCTTCTCCTCTGTTCTCCTCGACTGCATGTAAACGACACAGGATGTTGTGATGTGATGTCGTATGGGCGTTTCACTTGAGTACTAGTGGACAATAGAAGTCTGATGGTTGTGAGAGCGGTGGTGCAGTGTTGTGCAGACAGACAGGAAGGGATGGAGACAATCATAGGAGAGGCGACACACAGCTGGAAGGACCCGTCTCCAGTGGGAGTGGTGTGCGTGTGCGTGTGTGTGTGTGGGAGGGCAGCACCTCCAGACGAGAGAGAATGACCAGAAAGTGGCGACGGGCGATTAATAGGGATGATGCGGAGAGGAGGCCAACGGATGCTGTAGATGATCGCCTAGATGCATGGGCCCGTTGCCGTCCTCCAATGGCGCGCCGCCATTGTTGTCCTGATAGCCCTGCTGCTGTTGGTAGTGCTGGAAATGGACGGCCCGTGATCCGGGGCCCGCAACCATCTGCCCGGGCGGCAGTCGTATCAGCGGCGGAGCGGCGCCAGCGGCAGCGGCGGCAGCACCGATCGCCGAGGAGGAGGAGGCGGGTGGCGGGATGGAGGTCGTCGCAGCGACGGAGGCGATCATCGGATGCGCGCCCTGCATCATCTGCTGCGGCGTGAAGAGCGTCGACCAGGCGGCGGCTCCCTGCGGTTGGGCGACCGTCTCCATGGGGTTGCGTTTGATCCTGGGCGGCGAGCGAACGGGCGGATGCGTGGCGCGCCAGTACGCCTCCATGTAGTCGGCCAGGTGCTCGCACGCGTCCTCCAGCTGGTTCTCGTCCAGCAGCACGTCGAACTGCTCCGGCGAACTCTGCGCCAACTTCTCGGCCGCCACCATTTGCACGTTCATGTGCTTCGACTGCGACTTGCCCCGCGACTTGATCAGCCGTTGCAGCACCTGCACTCTCGTTCCGGTCAATCAACAGTATCGTTGGCAGTGTCACCTTCGGCGACGAGATCTTGATGTAGACGTGGATCGGCGCCAGACTCGTCTTTGCCAGCTGCGTGGCCTGAACACAAATCATCATCGTCATCTTTTCTCCCGAAAGAGGGGAAAGAACGAGCTGTGCACGTACGGAATTAATAGTGTCGCAGTCGAGCACGACCAACTGCATGGATCGTGCCAACTCGAAGATGCGCTCGATCTCGGCCTGGATCTCGACTGCAACGTGACAGCGTCGTGCAGGTTGTGGTGGTATAAGTCGGGAAAGGGTGGGGAACCGTACCGAGACTGTTGCTGCTGCTGCCCCTGCTGTTGGCTCGTTCGATGAGAGCCCTCTTGGCGGGATTGTTCAGCAACGATCGTTTCGCCAACGAGATGTCCGTCGTCACACGTGTGATGATGATCCTGATCGGAGCAATCAAGACAGCGAGAGATGACACACGTACCGTCCCTCGAAGCGATGCTTCAGATAGTCGAAGACGGCCTTTTGCATCATGTCCGTCACTTCGTATCCCTTCAGCGAGGGCCCGACCAACACGACCGGTCTCATCGCCGGAACCACGTCGTACGGCGCAACCGCATTCTCCATCTATCGAGGCGGTGGCGTTGCTAACAGAAGGGACGCGATGAAACAGTGGGCTACCTTTTTGAAGATGAGCTTCTTGCGCTCTTTCACGGGCGGAGTCTGTACATGGTGGGAGGAAGAGGGACCGGCGTTTCGGGATCGATGCGACGCCACGACCTCGTCGTCGTCCAGCTCGCCGGCCGGCGTTGGCGGTGACGATCCCCGTGAGCCGGATCGTGGCATCATGTTGTCGAGTGCTCCCAAATTAGACGCCGACGTGGACGGCTTGCTGAAAGTGAAGCGATCGATGACGCGTGCGGAAGGAGCAATGACAAGTGCGTACAATTTAGAATGAGCCTTGGCCTGCGCCTGCTGGCGGACGGCCTCCAGCTTGACGGGCGACGGGATGAAGCCCAGCTCGTGGCCCTCCTTCACCAGTCGACCGATCCACCAGTCGTTGTTGTACTTCTGAAAAGACGGTGACGGTGGAATGGAGGCGACGATCGAAGCGTGACCACTACCTCTTTGATGTGGAGAAAGTCCTTGACTTTGAAGGAGACGGCGCATCCATGGACGGGCGAGTCGTCGTCCACGGAGCCGTCGAACTCGACGTTGGTGCAGACCGCGAACGCGACCGGCTTGTACTTGGCCCGTTCCAGTTGCAGTTGCGCTTGCCGTTCGGCGTCCTTCCGCAGCGTGTCGCGGTTCGCCTCCTCGAGCTCGGCGTCTCCTCCGCCCACGTCCCACTGGTTCGAGTCGGCGCTGTCCTGCAAGCCCGCGCTCCGATTGTAGCGGCTCTCGAGAGACGACCGACCCGTCGACGGAAGGCCATGATGTTGTGAGCGGCGTCGTTCCTCCCTCTCAGCTGGTGTTGCAGCACGTCATGCCGACGAGGAAGCGGTGCTGCAGAGACTGCTGCCGCTGCATGGTTCGGCGAACCAGCAGCACCGGCACTCCAACTGTGGGAAAGAGTGAATGAGCACGCACGTTCCTCCCAATCCCGCTCCTCACCTCCTCTTCCTGCTGTTGCTGCCGCCGCTTCCGCACTAGCGCTGAGCGAGATGACGAGACGTGTGGTTCCGCTTCTTGCCCGTCGCTCTTCCGTCCGCCGTCTCTAGTTGTGGTCTAAACTATTGAGAGGGAGAGACTCGTCTCGGAAATGGGACGCGACAACAGAGGGACAACGGAGTGCTGCTGCTGCCGCCGCTGCTGCTGCCAGGCTACCAGACGCCAATCGACTATGGCAGAAAGGGGGAGGAGAGAGGCACACTGCGAGAAAGAGAGAGGGAGAGGGACGGCTTCGTGATTGTGTGCTGCTTCTGCTGCGCTTGGCTGTAGTGGCGTGCGTGCTGCAGGACCAGCAGCAGCAGCAGTAGAAGCAGAAGGCTTGCCCACAATTAGGCGATCAATGGAAAACGGGAAAGAGGGGCGGGAGAGGTCCAAGGGAAAACGGGCTCTCCCGCACCACCACCATAACAAGCAGACTGCTGATACAGACAGGACTTGAGCGTGTGTGTCTCTCTCTCTCTACTAATTAGGTTAGCCTCTCCAATAAGACGGGAATGAGGATTCGATAGAGAGGGGGAGAGGGGAGAACTATGTGGGCGGAACAAGTAGACAGGGGAGGAGGATGGGAAGGGGAGGGAGGAGAGAGGGAGGGAGGATGTCGACGGCCAAGACCGAGAGGAGGAGAGAGCCGCACACAGCAGCAGCAGCAGCAGCAGCAGCAGACGCACACTGCACCAGCACTAGCACCAGCAGCGCTAGCGAGGGAATCGATGGCGCGAGGGGGGTGGGGGAGGGGGAGAGAGAGGCAGCAGCAGCCAGAGCCAGCACAGGGCCAGGGCCACTGCCAAGGCCTCCTTCCCTCCTCCTCCTCCTCCCCCTCCTCTCCCTCTTCCCACCACTCCACACAGAACCAGAAGAGAGAACACTGCTCGGTGACTTTGCAGCACTCATGCACATCTTCGTCCCCCTCCCCCACTCACTGATTGTAGTGAAAGACGCGGGGCACGGATACAGCATCGAGAGACAGGAAGGCAATCGACCACGACCTCGCACAATGACATGAGCTCTGAGGCGAAGACACAGACAGGGCCCGCCACCGCCGCCGCCGCCGCCGTCGCAGCAGCAGCAAGGCAATAAAGGGAGGAGGGATGGGGCGCCGCGAGAATCCAACGAGCAACAGATCCACGCACACAGCTTATTGGATGTGGCGCGGCTGCTGTCTCTTGCTACTGTCCCCGATGTGGGGAGAGAGAGAGGAGACGACTGACTACTTACTAGCCGCGAAGGTTGTTTCTGCGCCCCGTCACGCTCATCGCGCATTCATCGACTGGGGCTGGCAGAGCGAAGGAAGGAAGAAGGGAGACGGGGTAGGAAGAGAGAGAGAAGGCAAGTCCACAAGAGACGGACGGGGGGTTGTCGTGGCGGCGGCGGCGACGGCGGCGGCGACGGCGAGAAGAGGAGACGGCGACCGGGACGAGGAGGAGGAGCACTCTCGGGGATAACGGTGGCAGGAGAAGGGGGAAGGAAGGGGGCGGACTCGCGAGCGGGCGAGAGAGTTGGCGGTCTGCCCCGCAAGAGAGAGAGAGACGCAGACGGGAAGAGGGGGTGAGAGAGAGAGAGACGGGGGGATCTGTCTGTGTGTGAGCAGCAGCAGCAGCGGCGGCGGTGGCGGCCCGTCTTCCTCTCGATCCCACACCCGCTGCACGTGTCCTCTCTTCCTTCTCGCTCGCTAATGCTGCTGCTGCTGCCCCCGTGCGACGATCGCCGCCGCGTTCGACTGCGAGAAGTGCACAGAATACGCGCGCACACACACACGCGCACGCATGCACGCATTCATTCACGTAATCACGGCCACAGAGCGAGAAACAACGCCAATTAGTGGGGGAGAGGGGAGAGTAATCCCGGAAATGGAGGCAGCACGGGGAAGGAGGAAGGGGAGGGGGCAGGGCAGAGAGCGGAGGATCGGCGCGCAGACAGAGACGACGGATGAACGTGCTCGTGGTCGCCCTTCTCCATCTTCTGCTCTGTGGCAGTGGCGATGCTGCCGTAGAGCGGACGGCAGCGATGAGGAACGAATCGACGACGACGGCAGCGGCGGTGACACTGGCCAGATCCGAGGCCGTCCTCCTGCGAACGCCATTCTCGTCCTCTTCTCAGGAGCAGTCGTCGTCTCTGGATCTGACCGCCGACAGCGCGGTCGATCTGTTCCAGCCGCCGTCACAGTCCTTGGGCACCGAGAGCAGCACTCGATCGACCACGACTATCGTGCTGGTGCGATCAGACCGCGCGCGCACGCACTCCTTCGAAAATCCCTCCTCGCCTTGCAGGATGCGCTCGCGACCGACGCCACCCCATCCGAGATGTGGTGCCCGTCTCGGTCGATCGGAATCCGCTGTCCAGGTGTGTGCGTCGCGTCGTAATTGCCGACTGTAGATGGCGCCGGCGGTGGCGGCAGCGGCAGACGACGGCGGCGACTTGCGTCCGTTCGTCTCGTACGGGTGCTGCGGAGCCCGTCAGACCGAGTGCTGTGTGCGCTCTCCGTCCCGTCTCGGCGTCCTGCTATTGGTCTTTCTCGGCGTTCTCCTGTTGACGCTGCCCCTCGCGCTGGCGGCTAGTCGACTCCGTCGATCCTCCGTATCAGTGAGCAGAATTTCCCTCTCTTGCTCGCTCGCTCGTCCGTCTCTAGCAGCCACAGCAGAATGGAATCACAGTTGGCGGCGTGTTGCTGGAAGTCGAGTGCTGTCGACGACCAAGCTGGTCTTCCTCCGTCCGCATCTGTGGTTCGTCGCGGTCCGTCGTCGTCAGTCTGACCGGCAGCAGCGGCAGCACTCTAGACTCGCGTCAAGTGTCTGTCCCGAGAGCACATTCCTTCCTTCTTCTCAAACAACTTCACTCTCTCTCATCTCATCTCGGCAAACACACAGTGTCTTGGCTTTGTGATGGGCGTGCCGCCGCCGCTCTGGCTTCGCGTGCTGCTGCTCGCCATGTCGGAATCTTTCGGTAGCGCCACATCATCAGACAACACAAGACAGAGACCGACCGTTGCACGCCATCTTGCAGAAGCTCAAGCACGAGAGAAAGAGAGCGCGAGAACAATGGCCGGACAGCGTTGTCTGCCGGGGAGCACACGCAACAACATGACGTGATCGTCATCGCACAGCAGTAGTGGTGAAGATAATGTGTGCCTACAGTGCCGGTTAACGACGACGCCCTATTAGGGACACAAACGAGAGGCAGAGAGGAAGAAGAAGAAAGAGAGATGGCCTTTGGAGAGGTGCTCCGTCCCTTTTTCTTCCTCTTCCGTTCCCTCCCCTTCTTTTCCCAGATATTGAGCGAGCTCTGCGGTCCTCTCTAATGCAGTCTCCGCCCTCTTCGTGGGCATCCCTTCTTCTCCTCCACCCCCTCCTTTCTCAGCTGTGTATGCGCCGGGCCGAGATCCAGCGTGGGAGTGTTTTGGAATTTGCTGGCCCAACTCCGTTTGTTTGTCAGTGTCTGTGTGTCTGTCGTGTGGATGCGAAGAAGCAGACGACGTGTCTGCGCGGATGCGCGCTTGAGAAACATGTCCTTTGGTTGGGAAGTGAGTTGGAAAAGTCTGCAACTAAGGGTCCCTCTCGCTTCTTGCCTAGTGAGTGTGTGATTTGCTGGTCGCCGTCCGCATACGGGAGCGCGTCTAATTGTACGGGAGACGAAGAGACGCGTGCGAGCAGGGGGTGTTGGGTGGGCGGATTGGCAAGAAAGGAGGCAGCGAGAGAGAGAGAGTGAGACAGGCACCGCCTTCTTCTCCCTTTCAGACCCGCCTTCCCTCCCGCCAGTCCCCAGCGATCTCATTACAGTCTTGCTTGGCGAGCATCCCCTTCTCTGCTTCCCTGCCCCGTGCCTTCTCTCTCTCTCCCCTTTTCGCTCTCCCCTCTCCAAACCTCTTTCAGTCAGCCCCGCCGCGAGATGCCGTCGTCGTCGTCGTCGTCGTCGCCGCTGTGCGGAGCGTCGTATGTCGCATTGCTGCTGCTTCTGGCCGTGCTCGGATCGGAACCCGTCAGAGCCGGCCTGTTGCAACCTGTGCTCGAGGCAGCCAAACAGCAGCAGCAGCCACTGCAGGTTTGTATCCATCCCGGAAGTGGATCTCAGTGTGCAGCAGAGCGGGGACGACGCTGCGCAGTCGCCGTCGTCATCCGCCGTCGTCGTGATGTCGCCGCGACCGTCTCGTCGTGCGCGTGGCTGTCGTTGGGTGCTGGGCGTGTGTGCGCCCATCCAGTGGCGACCGAAGAAGTCGGTCGACGTCGAGGAGGAGGAGGAGCAGCACCAGCAGCAGCAGCAGCAGCAGCCCGCTCTGGGAGCAGTGGCCTTCGCGCCGCGCGCCGACAATTTCTGGCGAGCCCTCCTGCGCGACCGCATCGATCAGCGACTTTTCCAGTTGGCCGACATCTAAGCCTCCTTCTCCCTCCCTCCTCACTCGCTAACTAATTGTCTCGCCCGTCCTCCGCACGTTCTTGCCGTCTACAACAGCGATCACATGAATCTAGAACTGGCTGTTGCCTCTGTCTCACGTGAACAACTACAACATCCGGTGATGTGCACACGCGCGCTCTCTCTCACATAAGAGAGGAAAGAGACTGGCAATTTGTAGCACGAGCCAGAGCGACCGCCAATCATCACACCAGACACGCGAACGCAATCGTGTACTCGGTCCGAGTTTTGTCCACAACGTCAGTCCTCCTGTTCCATCTCGTTCTCTAGTTGTGTGAGCTCTCTGTCTGCGCCGCCTTCCTCGTCCTCAAAGTGCAGAGCTCTGAGTGGGCGCGAAGACGGGCGCCTCGGTGTGATCTAGGAAGAGCTCGAACTGGTGCAGAGTGCGAAGCGAGTCGCGATGACCGGCCGAGATGAAGGCGATGTTGCGGCGGGCGAGCAGTCTGTACAGGCGCGTCTCCTGATGCACGGGCAGCGACGCGGTCGCCTCGTCCAGCAGGGCCAACTCGGGTTCGTGCCAGAGCAGACGAGCCCATCCGACGAGTTGCTGCTCGCCGGCCGACAGCCAACTGCTCCATTCGAAGGGTGGCCGTGCCAGCACACCGCCCACCGACTCGACCACCGACTCGAGACCGCACTCCGACACGAGTGCCAAGACACGGTCCAGCACTGAAGCGAGAATGGGTGAATTTTGATGAGTGGCGATGCAGGCGAGACAGCAGACCTTCCTCCGAGGGCTGATCCTCCAGCACATGCGGATAGACGATCTGTGCGGCCAACGAGAGTTGTCCCATCGGGAGATGCGATCGTTGCGGGACGAAGAAGCGCTTCGGTCGAATGCGAATCGTGCCCCTCTCCTTGGGCCAAAGCCCATGCAGCACTCGCAGAAGAGACGTCTTCCCGACTCCGCTTGGGCCGCTGATCAACAGACTCTGGCCGCGCGGCACTCGGAACGACAGCTCTGTAAGGAGTCGAAAGACGAGATGCAAGAAGTCGCGTCGGTAATACCGGCGGAAGCAGTGAGTGCGTGATCGGCACTGCTGTTGGGACGCGAGTAGATCAGTCGATCCACGTCCACCTCGCACTCGTCCGTGATGGAAGTGATCGACTTGCTGCTCGGAACGATCGTCACGTTCAGCTTGGGGTGCTGCTGCTGCACGAGTCGAGCGTGCTCCACGAAGCCGGCAACTCTAAAGTGGTGACGAGCGATTAGGGAACCGAGGAGGGGGAGAGGGCGCAAGAAGCGAGACACCTCTGCACGTAGCCGGCCAGTTCGCCGAGAGAGAGCGCGCCGTCGGTGAGTCGAGTGACAGACTGGATGAGGTAGATGTAGACGAACGAGTGCTGGGACAGCAATTGGGCCAGATCCGCGTCCGACGTATGCGTGTAGCTGTGCCAGAGGAAGAGCGGAATCAGCTGGATGCAGTAGGAGAGCATGCCACCGAAATTGTCGAACACTTGTTGGAACGCTGAAATGTGATTCACTCTTTCTCTTCCTCTTCTGCTCTCATCTGAGCGCTGTCATCCTTCTAACCGATTGGCAGTGCGCTGAAGACGACGAGCAGTCGCTCTCTGCGAACAATGCGCGCGAGCAGTCTGTCGAGTTGAGTCCCCTCCCAGGACGATCCTCGCTGGAGGGCCGTCTCTTCGGCCGAGCGGCGCACGAACACGTGCTGCGAGCTGGAATGGAAAATTGAAGAGAGTGAGAGAAGCGGAGAAAATGGTGAATAAACCGGAAGTGGCCCTCGCTACGCTCCACGGCCGCGGCGGCAGGCGCGATCGGCGAGATGAGAAGACGGTTGATGATGAGACCGAGACCGAGATAGCCGTAGATCACGGCCACTCCCAGCCAGCCGGCTCTAGGTGGTTCTTTGCTGAGTGCAATCCGTCCCGACGAGGGTCCTACCCGCGCCAGCACTTCCATGTGTAGTAGAGCGTAACGAACGGCGCGATCAGGACGATCATCATGATCTTGTTGGCGAGCAGATCGCAGAGTCGGTCCGCATCGCTGGTCAGTCGCTGGTCGGGATTGTCGAGCATCGAGTGCGTGTTGTCCACCGACAGCCAGTAGTAGACGTCCGACTGCAGATAGAGCGCGTGCAAGGCGCGCACCAGGTTCTTGCGCATCTGCACGTACAGGAACTGCGCCAGCACTTGAGACGAGGCGGTCGTCTGGAAATGGGCGAGACGATCGATTGCAGCATGAGGAAGGGTTGCAACTACGCACGAGCGAGTAGGCGATGTAGAGCATGCCGGCCTTGCGAAGGACGTGCCAGAAGGAGTCCGCGTCGCGAGACAACAGTGCCCCATAGAACTTGCCGATTTGCAGACCCGACCAGTAGTTGGCAAACTCGTCTACATCAGTCTCTTTCGGTTGCCTTGGTGCTGGTACTGCTGCTGGTGCTGCTGCCATAGTCATAGCACTCTCTCGCTCTCTCACCCTCGCCATGAACTGCCGCCTCGTCTCGTACTATCTGCTTCTGCTACTAGTTCCCATCTTTCAATCTTACACCGCCCTAGCAGCTACAAAGATGCCGTATTCCAGAGCGAAACCTCTACGAGCGGGCGCCATGCAGAGAACCAGACCCATCGAACGACAACGAGCGACAAGACTCGCGGAACTGCTTGAACACCGATACACGACTTGATCAGTTGTCACGAAGCCACAATGACAACAGCGCTCTCCTTCGTGTACATTGCTGTTTTCCCACTCGGAATGAAGCGAATGGACATACTTCCAACGAGGACGGCCAGAGTGAGTGCCGTCAGGAGGGTGGCCTTCCCAAGTCTCCGAGAATAGAGAAGAGGGAAGAGACCGAACAGGGTGCGCACGAATCGAATGCCCACCGAGCTGGCCTAGATCGTTCGTCGAACGAGCGAGCTCTGGAAGTAATGCACCTTGTCGGTATAGAGCAGTAGAGCGGCGGCTTCCTCCTTTTCAGCCGCTGCCGCCTCCACCGCCGTCCGTCTCTTCATATCTCGGCACGTTGAACGGGACAGAAGAGAAAACGAGAGGTAGCACGAGTGACAGACCTGTGTGTGTGTGTGTGTGCGTGCGGCGTCGTCGTCGTCGTCTCAACGATGAATGATCTTATCTCGTCGGTCGGTCTCTCTGGTGGTGATTGCGACTAGTGCATTCGCTCACGACTAAGCCCTGACACCTTCTCATAGTTCTGAGCTGACTAGTTCAAAGTGCATCGAGCAGTCGGAGTGCACTTCAGAGAGGGACAATTTCCCGCAATCGGTAGCTGCTCTCTCTCCGCTAATCACCAGCGACCATGCATCGGTGCGTGCGTCTCTTTGCTGCTGCTGCTGCAGAAGTGATAACAGCAGAGCGAGCGTGGGACAGTGGCAACGTGACGATAGTGCGTGTGTGTGTGCTATGGATCGGCGAGGGAGAGAAAGAGAGGGAGGAAGGACGACGTGCATACGGAGGCAGTGGTCACGTTTCTCCCCCTCCTCCTCTCCTCACAGACCGACCGACCGGGCGGTCGACTGACTGACGCACACAGACAACAACGAGTGACGAGCTGTTTCTTCTTGTTGCCGTTGCCACGCGGCAACACTGCTGGCTGACTGTTGCTACCGCTGCTGTCCCTTATCCCAACTCATCACTTTCCCACAGCACAGGTCGTCGTCGTTGTCGTTCGCTGATGGCGGAACTCTCGCTCGATCAGTTGCGTGCCGACTTCGAATCGCGCTACAAGCAGGCGCCCACGCTGCTGGTTCGCTGTCCTGGCCGCGTCAATCTCATCGGTAGGCGCCGCTCCCAAGCACGTCGATCGGAGGGGGACGCGAATTGTGCAGGCGAGCATGTCGACTACAGCGGGTACGGCGTTCTGCCGATGGCCGTCCGAGCGGCGACCACCCTTCTCGTTGCACCCAACTCGAGCGGGCTGCTTCGACTGCAGAACGTCGACCCACAATACAAGTGCCGTCACGCGTTACTTGCCCGCCTCTTTGCATCGACGCGCACAGGGACTTCTCGCTAGACGTGAATACCGCCTGGAAGGGATGCGACCGTCCGGGCTGGGGCGACTACTTCCTCTGCGGCTGGAGGGCTGCCGTCGAGGACATTCTCAAAACCGACGCTTCTGGTGACTATTACTATCATCTTCGTACCTGTCACGATGCGCCGACGACATTGCGTGAAACCGGTCATTTGTGTGTAACCAAAAACTCGCTGACGACATTGTTATAGCGACGACGACGACGACGATGATGATGAATGCTTGTGCGCTCTATTGAAAGCGCCACTTTTCAGGTGGTGACAACCCTACGCGTCGTGGCTTCGACGTGCTTCTGTCCGGTTAGAAGAACGATAGGGGTCGAATTATATTCATACATACACCAGGAACCATTCCCGCGTCTTCTGGTCTCTCATCATCCAGCGCATTGGTCTGTGCAGCCGCCCTTGCCACACTCGCCATCCAGACCGGATCCGTGAAGTGGGACACGATCGATAAGGTACACGGCGCCACGCGCGCGCACGCACAAACACATACACACAATCACGCGAAGGTGAGCTTCGCGGCACTGATGGCCAAGGCGGAACAATACATCGGCGTACAAGGAGGCGGCATGGATCAAGCCATCGAGGTGCTCGCCCAGAAGGGGGTCGCACTGCACATCGAGTTCAGTCCCCTCCGACACAACCCCGTTCATCTGCCGGACGACGCCGAGTTCGTGGTCGGTCGCGTGTCATTTGTACACTTCACCCATCCACCGACCGTTGCGTAGGTTCTTCACTCGGGAGCGGTTCTCAACAAGGCGGCCACCTCGGACTACAATTTGCGAGTGGTCGACTGTCGTCTGGCGGCGAAACTCCTCGGGAAACTGCTCGGAATCAAGGACTATAAGACGGCCTGCGTTCGACTCGTCGACACACAGGTTGTGCGGGGGGGTGCACAGATATTGATGACTCCTTCGTGCTCACAGAAACTGTCGGGTCTATCGATCGGAGAGACCGCGAAGAAGGCCGACGAGTTGCTGCCGAAGGGCGCGGTGCAGCGGGCCGAACTCTGCAAGTCTGTCTGCCGAATGAGCGATGTAAGGTGGTGGTACGAATGAGTACACAGGCTGCTGGACGTGGACGACGCCACTCTGGTGGGCTGGCTGAGCGAGAACACGAAGCACACGCAAGAGTTCAAACTGCACGATCGGGCCGTGCATGTGTACGGCGAGGCACAGCGCGTGTTCGACTTCAAGGCGGCCTGCGAGAAGGGCTCGCTCGACGAGATGGGTCAGCTGCTGAAGGACTCGCACACCTCCCTTCGTGACCTCTACGAGTGTAGCTGTCCCGAGCTCGACAAGGTCGTCGCGGACTGCGAACGCGGCGGTGCACTCGGTTCGCTTAACTCTTTTGTTGTCGTCGTCACGAACGCCGTCTGCGTTGCAGGCGCTCGTCTGACGGGCGCCGGATGGGGAGGATGTGCGGTGGCACTGCTTCGCAAGGGTCAGCAGCTCAACGGCGTCACGCCACTGTTCTCGTCCTCGCCAGAGACCGGCATTCACGCCGAGTGGCTAACCTAATCCTCATCCGTCGCGCTTCCACCTATAACCGGGATCAGACGTACACGTGCGACGACATTCCTCGTCGTCTCTTCATCATCATTAAAGTATCATACTCTGCTCTTCACTTCTATTCACATCCAACCTCCTCTACGTCGTCAGAAAGGCAGGCGCACGCGGAGAAGTCTAGAGTCGCAGCAGCAGCAGCAGACTAGGTAATGCGAGATCACACTCGAATAGTCAGTCAGTAGGACAACACGCAGTGGGTAGTCGCAAGTGAAATGAAGAAGGCAAAGTATGGCGCGCGCGCGTGTGTGTGTATCATCATTTCTGCTCGTCCTTGTCGCTTCCTTCCTCATGAGCGGCGTCGCTACGATGTTGTTGATGATGTTCTTCGGTGTCGTCCTCTGAATGAATGGCTGACTCGGCTTCCAAATCGGGCCCTCCGCTCTTCTTCGACGATGCCGATGAAATGGCCCGGGACGAGTGCGAAGGTCGGCCTTTGGTTGTGAGAGAGGATTCACAAGGCAATCATTATGCGTGAATGAACCTGATTCGTGTGACGTTCGACGAGAACTCGGCGGAACCGCGCTTTCGGCACGAGGCGACGACGGCGTCGCTTCGTGTTCCGAAGCAACAGCAGTAGTCACGGCGGCAGTGGACTCTTCATGATTGCTCTGAGCAGTCGTCGGTTTCTGCTCCTCATGCATTGTCGACGTCACAAGCCAACAACGCATTACCTCAGTGGGGGGTTCGGGTGATTTGGCGATTTCAGCCGCCGCCACCGCCGCCGCTGTTGCTGCCGCTGCTGCGACGACGGGTTTCTCGTCCATGGACTTGGGCTTCTCCACAGACGACTGTTTCTTCAAGACGGGCTTGGCGATTTGCGCCGCCTTCGTCTTACTTTCCGCCTTCTTCGGCTTCTCGGAACTACTTCGCACCCGATTGTTTTTGGCCTGAAATGGGAGGGGAATCGTGGGAAGTTCGGTTCGTGAAAGCGGTACCGAATTCGCGACCGGTCGCTTGGGTTCCGGAGTCTTGTTGGCCTGAGGCTGTGGACGCTCGGCGGCGGCGGCGGCGGCGGCATCCGTAGCATGTCTGGCAGTTCTCCTATGCGGCTCCGAGCTTCTGGACCTGGACACCGGCTGTCTGGATGGGGATCGATGCGCTCGTCCATAGGGCAGAGGACTGAATCCACCGGACGAGACCACATAGTCCTGACATGAATGAGTCGTTGAGTGGCGCGGTCTGTCAACTGTCGCGTGGCGCTCTACCTGTCCGTCGTGGAGCGTGTCCACTAATCTGACTAGTCGCCCGTCGGTCGTGTAGAGGCGACGCGCCTGCATTCGCAGCTTCTCGCCGATCGCATCCAGCACTCCATCCAGCGCGCTCACTTTCCGGATATCCAGCACGAACTGTATGTGTGTGACTCGGTCGCCTTCCATCACGATCGCCACAGATCCGTCTACTCACCTTTGTGCCCGAATCGAAGCTGTCCCCGTTGCGATAGACGCGAATCCTTCGTCTGCTTTCGGTGTTGTCGCTCATCGAGTAATGTTGACCGGCCGCCGTCGCTGCTGCTGTTGCTGATGCCGGTTTCCCGTTCGTCTTATTCGGTTGCACCTGCTCGAAGATTACTTAGAGGGGAAGGCCGTCAGGCGACCACAACGTTTGGAGAGAAAGGGCGGCTTTAAATTTTCATAAGAGGTTTATTTATAGGGAAATGAAAAGTTGAGTTTTTGGGCGACATTCCGACGCAACGCACGAACACTAGCCGGCCTTCGAACTCGTTCGCCAGAGTGCGAGATGATAGACGAGCAGATCGTGTTTTCTCGAAACGATGATATAACGTTTGCCCAACAAGCACTCTTTGAAAACTGATTCCGATCAGTTCGGCGGGCTCTGCGAGCCTATCTACATCGATTTTCGAAACGCTGTGATCGCTTGACGACGGCCTTCCTTTCTTAGAAAAGAATCCCATTCTCGCCTTGAGTGGAGCAGCCGCTGCGCGATGTCCGGCTCGCGCAGACATGGTGTTGCAGTAGTTCTATATGCGGAACTAGCTGCAGTGTGACCAGTTGTCCGTGGACTGAAGGGAGGGGAGGGAGGGAGAGAGCAGTACGAGGAGAAGAGGAAGGGGGAGGTGTGCGAGGAAGTCCGCCGCCTCCGCCACCGAGGAACGTCGTGCTGCTGCGGCGACGCGCGTCGCTCCCGAGACAGCCCCCGTCCGACAAGTGCAGCAGCAGCAGGAGCGGGACGAAGCAGGAGAAGACGGGAGAGGAGAGAGAGAGAGCGAGCGAGCGGGCGTCGCCACTAGCAACCCCCGCCGCGAGAAAGCGGCCCGGCAACCATCGTGTGCGCGGGACCGAGGCCAACGGTAGTGCGCAGCAAACAGCTGCACGCCCATTCATTGAAATCCCGCATACACACTAGTACTACTGCTACCCGTGCAATCATCAGCAGCAGCAGCATCACCGTCGTCGTCGCCGTCGCATCGTAGCGGTCACAGTTCATGGCAAGTCAGTGGGACGGACTCTGTTTACTCGCATCCTCTCACGATGATTCACGCTCCCCTCGGAACAGTCCGTCCACAGATCGACCCCCTCCCCCTCCTCTCGCACACGCACTACAACAGCTGCAGGCACGCATCTATCGATTGGCTCGCGTGCGCGCACACACTCGCTCACTGCAGCAGCAGCAGCAGCAGCCAACCGCCCACATGAATTTCCCTTCTTGGTCATCGCACACTCTCAAACGCGCGCGCGTGCATGCACGCACACAATCATCATGTGTGTGCGTTACGAAATTCGTTACGTTCAGGATACAGGAAGGATGTCGGTCGCCACGCAGCGTCTGCAGACCAAGCGTCAGACTCTGGATGAGGCGTACGCGCCGCCCGCCAACTTCCTCGAAATCGAGGTTTGCCCTTTGCATTGTCGGTATTATTTCTTTACGATGACTAACACGCTCAGGTCGTGAACCCGATCACGCACGGCGTAGGCAAGATGCGATACACCGACTACGAGATTCGAATGCGCACCAATCTTCCCGTCTTCAAGCAGAAGGAGTCGTCCGTTCGTCGTCGCTATTCCGACTTCGAGTGGCTGCGTCAGGAGCTCGAGCGTGACTCCAAGGTGAGTAGTCGCGTGTCATCCTTCGCGGCATTCAACCGGACATCACAGATCGTCGTCCCTGCGCTGCCGGGCAAGTCCCTGAAGCGGCAGCTTCCGTTCCGCTCCGACGACGGCATCTTCGAGGAGACGTTCATCGAGAATCGGCGGAAGAATCTCGAGACCTTCATCAACAAGTTAGCCCATAACTGACTGCCGCTGTTGAAAAGCGTCTCAAACAGGGTGGCTGGTCATCCGCTGGCCCAGAACGAGCGATCGCTGCACATCTTCCTGCAGGAGCCGATGATCGACCGCAACTACGTGCCCGGTTTGTGCTTGTTTCTCGCCGTACGTAAACCGGCTCGGATCGCAGGCAAGATTCGCGCCGCCTGATCACTTCTACTGAACTGGAATTGCGTCGTCGTCGTCGTCGCCGTGTACAATTCGGGAAGAAGAAGAAGAGGACTAAGAGTGATGCGATGCGGGCGACTACCCGACCCACTCTCCACGTTGGTTTGCCGTGATTCGTATCGGTGTCGGACCCTTCCCCTTTTTCGCCTTTAATTTGATGAGATGTTCCGCCGTCCGTCTTCGCCCTCTCCGTTTGAGTATGTTGGAATAAAGTTGTGTACGCGAATCTCTGCAGCATACACGCACATAGCCAGTACGCGATCACTATTTTAAGAGCATGACGACGATAATGCGGAATACATATTGATCATTGGGCGAGTCGAAAGAAGATATCGGGTTGGATGGGCGTGCGCGGATGAATCCTGACGCGCACTCGCAGCGCCAGTGACGGGGGGAAAAGCAGTCGTCGTGGAATGGGAATGAGAGTGAGCGGGGAGATGCGATCAGCCGTCCGTCCTTCGTTTCTACGTCGACATCGTGCTGTCTGTGGCAGTGTGCTGCTGCTGCTTCTGCCTTCTTCCCCCTTCTTTTCCATGCCTCGATACCATCGACGTCACTAGCTTTGTGTGTTGTTGCGCAATTCTTCCCCTCGCTCACTTTCTGATTTCCGGCGTTACTTCAGAGAAGAAGAAGAAGGGTGGTGACGATGGATGAGGAGGACAACGACTCGGCGATCTGGTCGAGCGCCTCGTTCCTGAGCGATCATCGATCTTCTCGTTGGGGCAGGTGAGTTCACTCGGAGCACTGGCACGGATGGGAGGGGGGAGGTGGCAAGAAGATGGTCGTGTGTTATCTGACTGCCGTAGTGTTGTGGGCCATGTCTTGGACTGTTTTCCCGTTTCTGACCGAGGAGCGAGAGGGGGGGGGGACGGCAAGGGGAAGAGACCAGCGCGGCAGCGGTCACACGGCAATCAGGGGACGAGACGGAGCGCCGAGTTAGTGGAACAGAGAAGGAGAGAGAGAGCACGACGACGGAGTCGAGTAGAGAAGATGTATGATGGCGAGGGAGTTGCGCGGACGTCGTGCGCTGCGCCCCTTCTTCGAAGAGTGGGATCGTCCGTGTCCGTGGGACTGCGGCGCCGACTCTCCTGGCTCAGACAGTCGAGCTCACTACAGCAGCAGTATCAGCAACGGCAGCAGCAGCAACAGCAGCAGCAGCAGTCGCGGCAACCGCAGAGAAGACTCTCCCAACGCGAGTCACACTCCTCCGCTGGCATGCCCTCTGTGGAGTGTCGCGTCCAAAGACTGAGACGGTGAGACGAGGGAAAAGGGAGTCACTCTCTCTCTGTGCGTCTTCGATGCTGACGGCAGGCGAACAGACGAACAGGAACGAGAGTAAGCCCGGTGCGGCGAGAAGACACGTCTCTCGCCCTGGTCCGCTTCTTTATCAGTCTCGAGTGAGAGTCTCTGAGGAAACGAAGGAAGGGGAGAAGCAGCGCAGCTGTAGTGTAGGCACCAGTGACGGCCGGACGTAGAAAGTCCTTCTTCTCCTCCGCCCTTTTGCCATTCTCTGTCTTCTACTGACCAATTATCATCATCACCACCACCATCTCTAATGATGATGACGCCCACCAGCGACGGTCAGTCCGGGACGGACTCGCACCACAACAAGTGGGGCGGAATCTTACGCGAAACGATCGGACGATCGATTGCTCTCGTTTCAGCTCCGAGACCTGGGCCAGCAGTGGCGCTCCTCAGACTCCTGCCGCTGGATCGCCCTCAGTCGGCGGCGACGAATCACCTCGACTGCAGGCGGCCGCTGCCAAACACAAGGAGCGCTACTTCTCGACCGGCCAGCATCGGTCGATCATCTCCAAGGTAGATTCATGCCAGTGACTCGCCTGCCATTCAGACGACGACGCACAGTACTTCCATCCGACCTTCCATCAGCAGTCGCTCGAGTTCCGCAAGCAGTTCGGACACATCGTAGGCAAAGAGCATCTCCTTCTGTACTGTATGGGCTCTTTCTCAACGACATCAGCAGTAGCAGCGGCATTTTAGCATGCACGTGCGCATACCAGCGCGAGATCCTCGCCCAAGGCAGGATCTTCATCTCGCAGGTGGAGTGGCACACAGCTTCGGGAAAGAAGCCGCTCCACTTTAGGCTCATGTGGCATTCCACGCGAACATCTTCACCTGGGAGACGACGTTCACGATCCCGATCGCCGACATCGTGGACATTCGGCGCGAGAAGACGGTCAAGCTGATTCCCAACTCGATCGTGGTACTGCCGTGCGAGAGAGGCCTCCCTTCGACAGACCAAACGACTGTTACAGATCGAGACGGCTACCCAGAAATACCACTTTGCGTCGTTCGTGCATCGCCAAAAGTCGTTCGACGTCTTGGACCGGTACGGGGAAATGAAGAAGGGTGTGGGGATGAGCAAATCGAACGTAGGGTGATCTCGGCCGTGCAACGAGGCAAGATACCGACTCCGGAAGAGGTGTACGAGTGGCTGTACAGTCGACCGGAGAGCCCCGAGGAGCCGAAGAAGCCGAAGAGACTGTCGTTGCGCGGAAAGAAGCAGAAGACGGCGTCGTCGACGGCCGAACCGAGTCCCACACCGTCCAGTCCGTCGAGCCCGACCAAGTGAGTGTGGAGATTGACGTGTGTTGGGCCAGGGCAAACACAGAGAAATGCACAAAGCCGTTGACCACGCTCCCTCGCCAGCTCTCCCCTCCCCTTTGCTCTCTTTCCACGTCCTCCACCTTCTCCCCCATTTCTGTCATTCTTATTGGTAGTCGGATGAGAGAAGGAGGAGCTTGCTGTCCTGCCACCGTCAAACCATCATCATGGCATTTCTGCTATCGCTCTCCTTCTGCGACTCGAGACAGCAGAGGAACGGAAGTGCCTTCAGATTCGGCATGACGAGCGAACGCGCCGAGGAGGGCGACGAGCCGTCGATCAGTTCGGCGAGCAGCGGAACCTCCACCCGATCCGAGTCGTCCGCCGCCGTGGCCGATGAGCAGCCGTCGACGCCGGCGCGCTGTCCCTGCGCCGACTCGCATACCGGCCGCCTGCTACTCGACACGGTCGTGCACGGCACGCTGTCCGAGCTGCACGACGCTCTGTTCGGCACGGTGCCGTGGTTCCGACGCTTCGAGGACGACCTGGCGGCCATCGACAAGACGACGATCGCGAGCGCCATCTCCGACTACTCGGCCACCGAGTGGGTGGACGACGAGAAGACGCCCGACGCACGACGACGCGTGGTCTCCTACGTGATGGCGCTCAACAACCCGCTGAGCAAGACGGCGCACGTCACCGAGAATCAGGTTGCGTCACCCCCTCGATTTGCTGCTTCGTCATTCCCACTCTCACGTCCTCTGCAGACCAACACCGGCTTCGGCGTCTCCGAGGGCACGCCCTGGGCGGTGATCGACAAGATCACCTCCAACGCGGGCGTCCCGTTCGCCGACTCGTTTGTCGTGTCCTGCCGGGTCTGTCTGGCCCGCATCGACGCTGGAAGCACGCGACTCACCGTCACGGCGGCCGTCGTCTTCAAGAAGAGCCTCCTCATGAAGTGTACGCGTCTCCGCTCCCCCCATCTCACCCACTCTTTCATTCAGCCGTCATCGAGCGACCGACGTTCAGCGGTCTAACGGAACACTACGAAGCCGTTCATGCGGTTTTCCAACGACGATTCCTCCCCAAGCAGCAGAGCGCGCCGTCGAAACGACGAACCGACGTCAGTCGTCCGACGACCCTTGAACCAACACGGTAGCACACCTTCACCCCCATCAATCACAGGGCGATCTCATGTTGTACGCGCAGATCGGCGGTGGCTGTCGACGTGCCAGCAGCCTTCAATCAGCCTATCCAACAAACGGTGCAGATCGCACCGCTTCTGGGGCGCAGCCAGTCGCCGGGCGGAAACGATCGACTCGAGCGTTATCTTCAGCTTATTGCTATACTGTAATCCATTCGTCCGCGCCTTCTTTCGAAACGAGCCCATTCATTACAGACTCTTCGTCCTGGTTCTACTGCATCTTGTCACTGCGCTATTTGGGTCATCCAATCGATGCTCGTCGCCAGTATTATCCGACCATGATCGGCAACAATTCGAGGAGCTACAGGAACGATTGCGCCTACTCGGCGTTCGTGTCGATGAGCTAGCAGGGCTCAGGGTCGAGTTGTAGTCTCCACCATCGCAATCGATACGAGTCCTTTCATCGAATCTTGTCTGTCAGCCATTCGTGCAGTGATTCAACACAAAATGAAGTCTTGCCAAACCTCGTGCCTGCCCCCCGCAGAATTCATCATACGCCAAGTGCGGGGCCGACTTTACTCGAAAGGAAGTGAGCGCCTTTTGCGGAGAACTATCTGGCAGGTGTTTTCTCGCTCGCTCGTTCGCCAGCGCATTCAGTAGCCTTCGTCTCTCGCTCACCGTTCACATTTCCGTTCAGAGGCTGCGAACTGTGATTCCCAGGACGGCTATCCGAGATTGGGTTTGGCACGGCAGAATCACATCACTGCGATAAGTCCTGTGAAAAGTCTCGATCACAATCGCCAAAATGCAATTCCAGTTCCAGGGTTTTCGTTTCAAATTATTCAACAATCTGTGGTGCGAAAATGCGAGCCACAACGAAAGCGGCAAGCGAAACTTTGTGCAGCTCTCGGATTCTTGGTCAGTCGTCGTCGTTGTCGTTGTCCAGAGGCGAGTCCGGAGGATGGAGGACCGGATAGATGTCGTTCCACCCGACCTCCGACGGATAGAATGACATTCTTGACACGCGTCCATCCTCCACGTCCGATCCATCAGTCGCATCGCCATTCGACAGCTCCTGTAGTTCGACGGAGAGACCGATCGAGTCATCATCGCCCGGCCGATCCTCGTCACGGCAATCGCCTTCCCCCTCCTCCTCCTCCTCTTCCTCTTCGGAGCTCGGCAGCAGTCGCGGCCATCTGCGGACCTCGGACCGACAGTACGGACAGGAATCCCGTCCAATAAGCCAGCGTTTGATGCAGAGCTTGTGGAAGAAGTGGTCGCAGTCCAGACGAGTCACCGCCTCACGCGTCTTGAAATCCACTTGACAGACGGAGCACTGCAGAGAAACTCTTGAGAACAGGAATCGTTCTACCAGATCCCGAGGGGCCTCTTCCGTCGGAAGCACGAATTCTCGATCAACCAGCACAAGATCCTCCATGAGGGCGCCAAATTGCAGGAAAGCATCCTGAATGAAGTGGTTGCTCCAAATCATACAGCCAACCCGAAAAGATTACCGAGGCCAGATACCCTTCGTCATCATCTGCAATATAGCCATTATCGTCGTCGCCAGCCGACTCGTCATCGGACGAAACGCCCGCGTTTCGCAAAGCCCACATTCTAGGCACGAGAATCGATCCTGAAACTGCGTTTCTCTTTTGCGACGCAGGCAAGGGACAGTCGATGGGAAGGATAGAACCGTTGCAGGACAAACTGCGGGTCGTGTGTAAATTGTAGTCGTATTTATGTGTGCGATTTGAATAGATCATGCTCGCTGTCGTCATCGTCGTCGTCGTCGTTGTACAAACGAGCCTTCAGTTGTATTTTAGCGGACCGCACAGGCCATTGTCTCTCTTCCCATGTGGCGCATATTTTTTGCCGGGAGGTGTAATCATCCGGAGAGACGCCGTCACCGCAATGCATCTTTTCATTTGGTGGTCTGTCCCACGCATTGTGGTTTGTTGACTTTACGCACGCGCCGCCTCCGTCCAAGTTTGGACCAGAGCCGACATGGTCTGTCTTTTTTCATCCACTGTCTGACGGCGGCGGCGGCGGCAGCGGCGGCGGCAACGATGGAAAGGGAGCCGAATGAGGAAGCCGAAGAGGAGGCTGGCGTATCGGACGATGACGATAGGGAGGAGTGCAAATAGAAGCGGTTATCCCAGGGAAGTGCCCACTTGGTGGGGGAGGGATCTCGTTTCGAGAATCTGTCGGCATGGAGTCGTGACTCTTTTGTGTGTGCGTGAGCACTTTATCTTCCCGTATGCCCAGTGAGTGTGTCGAGTGGTTTCTCCAGTGAAATGGAAATGAATGGGTTGACGTTGTTGGCGCTTCCGACCGACCGACCCCCGCCCCACTATCAGCGTCATTTATCGGACGCGTTGTGTTGCGAGTGCAGCGGGAAATGAGAAAAGCCGTGGGCATGTTTTTGTGGAATGCCCTTCTTTGCGGGCCGCACACCCGCGATGTGTGTGTGTGCGCGCGCGTCCATCGGGAGCATCTTCCACTCTCTCGTCTGCCAGCCATTGGTCGAGGGTTCTTCCCTATCTCGGCGGACCACACCGAGTGCAAGTGTGTGTGGCGGCTCGCTTTCTCCGTCTTGTGTCCGCTCGCTCGCACTCAGTCAGTCAGATTCCATTAGAATGTGCCCCCTCGCGGGAGATGTGTTCTTCTTCTCCTTCCTCTCGCTTCTCACTCTAGTCGTCTGATTCGCTTTTCCTCCCCCTCCCCCTCTCATTTGAAGTGTCACTCCTCCCGCATCTCGACGTATGCCTTCCTCTCTCTCTTTCCCTTTCGCCTTTCCGTCCACATTATGCGGTGATGTAGGTCGGGCGGACTCGCACCTGTCTTTTCTCGAGATAGCATCATGCGTGCTTCTCATTCCACTGACGACGATCGCTGCTCTGTTCGAGTTCTGTTTGTGACGTGGCGCCCCCGAGAGTTGTGATGGATGTGGCGGGTCAAGTTTTGCACGGGTGGCATAGCGTGGGGGCGGACGGGGAGACGCACGTGCAAGATGAACGGGAACGGATGGATGTTGTTTGCAGGTGGCCTGCGAACGTGACGCCACACGCTGCTGCTGCTGCCACGCCGGAAGTTGTGGGTATCTGTCTGTCTCCGAGACTTTGCAGCAATTCCGCCGTGCAGCCCCCCTCCCGCCCACCTTTTCGAATTCTCCCCCTTTACCTGCGACAAACGTGTTTAACAGCGAATCGGATAGTAGCTGCTAGAATTGGTCTCCTCCACTGGGCCGTAGTAAAGCGGGGGTGCTTTTCTCCCACTAATAGAGCCATCAACACGCTAGATGGCTGGGACGACATAGACCAAAAGTCGTATCGCGAATAGTGGATGGAGTAGTGACGACACGCATGCGCGCACTAATGCGAGTGGGCGTTTCAGAGCGTCAACGGAAGCAGTCACAGCGGCCGCAGTAGTAGCGGCAGCTGATTTTCATCTCGACGCACAAATCCCGATATTGTTTGCGAACCCCATCACATTTGGGTTAGGCCCGGAGAGAGGGCCCCGCACTGATCCGTCGTTCCCCCCCCCCTTTTGTGGGTTCGAATTAGAGCGGGGGCTAGGCTTGGAAGTGCGTCGAGGTGAAGGAGGGCGGAGGAGGAGGCGGAGGAGAGTGCTGCTTCAGCCGCCCTCATTTCCGTATTCCACGCCCCGTCCTTGCAATCTCTCTCTCTCTCTTTCGCACCCTCATTTTCAGACAAGCACGGTGGAGATGGGAAGCATTCGTGCTGTTCCTGTCAGTTACCGACTGTTCTTCTTATTCTCTCGCCTCACTCAGTTATGTCGACGCGGTTTCCCCGCTCGCGACTCGCTAGCTCAATTCGATCGTCTGCTCACCTGCGTTCCGTTGCGCTGTGCCCGTTTGTTTCGGGCGGAATTGCCTGCTTCTCACCATCCCACTCTCCCTCGCTCCCTTCCCTCATCCATGCATCTCGGCATCCCCTTCCCACATACATTCCTGAACCAGTGGCGCGTGTCTTAGCTCACAACAACAACTCGTGTCCGCCTGTCTGTGTGAGCGCGTTCCTTCCTCTCATAGCTTCCCTCATCATCACGCCTCGTGTTCCATCTTTCCTCTCCTCCTCGCTTCTCCCCCGGCATACGTTACGATGTCTGGGGCGTGGGCGTAGTTTCAGTTTCTCGACGAAAGCGTATGATGTGAGGTAGGAAGGAAGGTGGTGGAGATGAAGATAATACAGCAACGAGAGATCTTCTTTTTCTCCCTCGAATGGGTGCATCGAGTCGTTAGTAGCGGTGAGAGTGAGTGAAGGAGATGCGTGTAGCGTGAAATTGCTTCAGCCCGACCCTCCACGAGCACGCACGTGAACCAGTCTCTTTCACTAGTCAGACGACATGATTCTGCGTATGCGTGTGCGCGCAAACAAGTTGTCAGTCTGTCTGGCGAGATGCAATACGTCTGTCGTCTTTTAGGTAACAAGCGGCGTCATCCCAGCCAGTATGACCTCCATGCAACTAGCCGCCGTCGTCGGCTGTCTCGTCGTTCTCGCCCAGTCGGCGCCCCACAAAGGGTACGGATTGCGAGCGGCAAGCACGATAACTATCGATCACGCTGAATTAGGGCGACGGTGGTTACGAAGCGCGCCTTCGATCGGCTCGAAGACTCGGACTTTGGCTTTGACGAGGCGCCCGTGTCGTACTACTTTGACAAACGCGGCGTCTTCGAATTGGACGGCGGACCCGACTCGCACCATCTCAGCTATTTGCTGACCCGAAAGCGACGGTTCGTCGAATTGCCACTCCCTTCACTTCTTGCCCACGCTTGGGCAGCTGAATTGTTGTTGCCGGAAGAGTGGCTGCCGAACTGCGGGCAGCGAGCGAGAGAGTACCGCTTGCAGATCGCCGCTCGAGAAGAGGGCCTTCGACACTCTGGACGAGGCCGACTTCTTCGGGTTCGAACGCAAACGCCGATCCCTGCACCAACAGCAGCAGCAGCAGCAGCAGCAGCAAAAGTCGGTGCACTTTGCCCGTCAGGCCCATCCGCTCGGTGTGTCACTTGTGTGAGTGCCTAGCAAAGCGAGGTGCAGGGAACGCACCGGCTCGTCTCGTCAGACTCGAGAACAACCTGAACGAGGCACGTCGGATCGAGACCGTCTAATATGGACTGAGACTGGAATTGACGACGACGACGACGACGATGCTGATGAATGCTAAGCAAGAAGCAGTCATAAGATGAGAGAGGCGTATCGTGCTCCTGTCGCCGTCATCTCTAGCGGACACTAGTTGTCTAGTGAAGGTGCTGCTGCCGCCGCAACACACACACACGCACACGCACATGCACGCACACACACACACACACACAGAGTGCCATTCTCCTCGTCGATCTCGTTATCCGCAGAGACATTCCCCCCGCGACAGAGACAGAGTGAGAGTGAAGAAAGAGGGGCGTTGCTGTCTCACTCCTGGTCTCCTATCTGATGGTCGAAGAGGTATCGGGTGAGAGGGGAGGGAGCGCGCGCGCGCACACGCGTGTCGTACTATGCGCGCGCGCACGCACGCACGCACGATCGACCCGAATGCAGTGCCTTGTCGGGAATGAGTGGGTGAGAGAGACAAACAAGGACTGCAGCGCCGACGGGAGGGGCGAGGGCTGGCTGTCTTCAGCTGGTGACAGCAAGAAGCAGTCTCTCGTCTCGATCAATGCGATTGCTCGCATCCAGTCCTCCCCCCGCCTCACGACGATCGGCAATCCTCCGATTCGATTCACCCGATGCGTCACGCCGCACGATCTCCCCCTCGCCTCCCGCACGCACGCTTGCGTCGTCTGATCGATAGCCCCTTTCGTGTAGTCGTCATCGGACGCCGCGCGCGTAATCGCAGCTGGCCAACCAGCCGCAGCAGCAGCGGCGGCGGCAGTCGATTTGCCCATTCGCATGCTGACTCATTTCCGCTCCCCTTCGCTGCTGTATCGTGTCGTCTACGTGTGAGTTTAGATGCGCGCATGGACGAGCGACCGCCTTGAGTTGATCGTTTGTCTACTACTTCCACTGGTCGTCTCTCCCTCCTCCGAGAGTGGTGTGGACGAGTCGTCTGGCGAGTCGCTACCCTCTCTCGCTTTCTCGACTCCACCACCACCACCCCGAGATGATGGCAGTAGTCTGGCGGCCGTCTCGTTCCTCAGCAAACGATCCGCGCCCTACTACAGCAACTTTGTGGACATCTCCTGGCTGGTGGGCTGGCGCGCGGGGCAGCAGATCCCGCTCAATGCTGTCCTCGCGATGGGTCGTCCACTTCGGCGAGGCGACGCGTCCGTCGGCCAGTCACAGTTCGTGGCTCTCTGGTCAGTCGAACGGCCAATCTATCAAAGTCATCTCCCCCGCATACGTGGATGTATGTAGGTCGCCGACCGGAGGTGATGCCGCCTCCAGACGATGGGGCAGCGCTTGGTACGCGCCGAACAACACCGTGCAGGCCGTGTTCATCGATAACGGATCGGTCAGCGCAGTCCGCTCAATTCGCAGGGACCCTAGCTCGCATTCAGATAATCACCACGAGCCAGCCCGACCTTGCCGCCAAGGGATTTCGCATTCTCATCAACAAGGAGGGCAAGGACAAGGCTGGATTTCAGTGAGTGTCGTTTTCTTCTCGGCTCACACCTCGCGCGTCAAACCGTGATCCAGGTTTTCGTGGGTGCTGGCGCGTGACGCTGATCCGTCCTCGCTGCTGTATGCGGGCAACAATCAACAGGTCGCCGCCGTGTTTGTCGACCAGCAACACAGTGAGGCAGCGCACATGAACTCGCATAGAACCGGCTCCGTCGCCTAGACTACGACTTTGCGGGATCCGCGAACTGGGCCACTCGCCAGATGGAGTATGCTGTCGGCGGGTCGCTGCACTCCGTCGGCGAGCCGATCTTCTCGCGCCAGGTGTACGTACTGACTAAGCAGAGATGCAGCTGCACTTGCTGAGTGCGCTCTTTCCATCCCAAACGGACACACGAGTCTAGCCCGCGTGAGAACACACCCCCATTCCGCTGTTATCTTTCCGCCGCCGTCGTCGCTACAGACAAGTGCTCACATCCGAACTGTGATGGTGATATCCAAGTGGATATGCTCGTTGACTCAGTCTGCTCCATCCATGATGATGACTGCGCGCACCCAAACAACGCCCAACAACAATCCCAGAATGAAGAAGGTAGCTGCAACAACGGCCAGACCATCTGGAACGGCCCATCTTCTTGCACTAGCTCTGTGGCAGCAATGGAAAACGGCGTGTCTATTAGAGGTTGTAGTTCTGAGCGATCAACACCGGCGCCAGGAGGTACGTCAGCTCGTCCGCGTTGGCGGCTGCAACGGAATCCGAATTGCGCGTCAACGAGCGGTCAACTGACTCTTTTGGATCCACTCCTGGAGCTTGTCGCGCATTTCGCTCTCGTCCAGCGACGAGTGATCCAGTCGGCGAGCCGTCAAGTGCTGCGGAGCAGAATGGATCGCAAGCAAGAGGTTCATACGAAAAGCAGCTGCTCCTTGTCGAGTTGAGCGAACTGGGACTGAAGTCTGAGATCCTGCTCGCGGAGTAGTTCGGCTCGATGGCGTAGACGACCGACGCCGTCTCCCAGCGCGAGAAATCCGTGAAGAGAACACAGCCACCACTAGAAATTGCCTGCACGCGAGTCAGATTTCGTACCAGTCCTTGCGAGTCGAGGTTTTCCAGTTTGCCGACCTTTCGAATTGCATCCACATCGATGTGACTGGCCGCCTCCAGACGCTTACGAGTCATGTCGGCCTACGACAATTCGGCGATTTCAATTCTCATCGGTTGCTCCTCACCCAGAAATGACGGCGCTGCGTTGGTGACCAGAAATGACGAGTGAGCACGAGACGCGGCATGAAGACTCTAAAAGAGAGAGAGACGTCTGAGAACGAGGAAAGGGACGCAGAGACGGACAGTGCGAATCCCAAAATGTAGACTGTGGCAGGAAGAGGAATCAGCGCTAGCACTGTAATCAGACGCGGCAGCTCCGAGGGTCCCTGAAACGAAGACATCCATCCGGATTTACTCACAACTGATGCAGACGTCTGTGGCGGGAGCCTATGTTTTCTGGGGGCAAGGATTCGCCCTGTCCGTTCCGCTGACTTACGCAAGCACGATGACTCCTTCGCCAACAATGGGGATTTCGATGAGAAGCCAGATGAACAGCACGTGCATCACTTCAGCAGGCACCTTCACAACAGTTCACACGTCAATGCACAAGAAAGAATGGCACAGCAGGGTAGGTAGAGGGTACAATGCGCGTCTCTGCGTCCCCTGAACACCCTTACGCAAGAACAATGATCGTTTCGCCGACGACAGGAAACTGGAGCAGGAATAGAAGTACTGTGATCCCGACTAGCTCATTGGGTGACTTGGCTTCGACTTGACCGAATCACAGAGATGACCGATCCCCTACCTGCATAGCAACTTCAAGTTCGGAAAGAGACAGGTCCGAGAGACGACGACGACCGGACCGACGGTCGTTCCACACTCGCCACAAGGTCTTCACGTCGGCCGCACACCATCGACCGCCTGGCATACGGACATCCAAGCGGCGGTCTCACAAGCCCCCACCCAGACATACCGTTAATGATCCGTCGATTATAGTCGTAGACACGAGGCCACTGCTTCAACCACTCCTCGTACTTCCACATCAGTCCGCCCTCCTTCGGTAGGATTTCCGCTGCAAAAGAGGCGCCATCATTCTCTGGAGATGGGTTGCCGCGTACGCGGTGGCGTCGACGTGTAGCGTACGCTGATCACTCGATGCGGAAGCGAGCAAATCAGCGACAGGGCCTGCTGCGATCCCGACGTACTCGCCATGGTGTGCTGGCGATGAAGCGATCGCAGCAAGCCGGTCGCGACGCGCATCTTCTTCGACGCTCGTCCGCTGCGATGGTCCAGCCGTGTTCAATTCATCTGCGTGAGTCAAGTACGCTGTGGCTGTCATGCGACCGTGGCCTCGAATCACATAGCGCATTCTGCACAATCGTTTTATGCATCCATGTTGCTTTGATGGAATTATACCAGTGGCGATGTGTCTGTTCGAAGAATATGCCCGAAACTGGAGAACTGCCGCCGGAGTGAGTGAGCAGTGATGGCAACCGATGATGTGGTATCACATCGCAATACTCGCGACTGTTCCCGTGTTCGTTGATTAGAGGTCTAATGGGGCGCTGGCGGCGCAATGGAGGTGACTAGTGAGAGCAACGACTACAAGCTCGGGGCAGAGGAGTATACGAATGACTCTCCATCCGGGGAAATCCGTACGAGACTAATGGATGGATCTGACTCGGCGACTGGTGATGCCTCTCTTTCTCGTGCGCTCAGCCACCTAAATGGGCATCAAGCAATCGGCATCTTACAACAATGCTACCTAGCTTGTTGAGGCGTCAGACGCAGAGATCGCGTCGTGCAGGGGCTCTCCGCACAGGACAAGGAATGATGGTCGAACCCTGAAATCGACAAGACGATCCACGCACTTCGCAAGTCGTACGATTCTCAAGCATGGAGATCTGATGGTCCGTCCAGGCTAGCAGTAACCGCTTTTCCTCCAAGATATGCGCCAGACGAATCCGGATTGTCTTCAGTACGCCGATAATATCGTCTGCAGCAGAGCATAGCATACCTTTAGTTCGATTTCGCGTGCCGTATTTTGATGCATCACCACAAGGCGAGCAGTGAGCAGCTTCTGTAGGGAGAAAACGATCGCATCGTGTTGAGATCGCACGGTGGGCTCTCCATTTACGGCGACAATCACATCTCCTGCAGCAAATATTACATAAAAGCGGAGCATGGCGTAACAACCAACGAGAAGACCAGATTTGTCGGCGATACTAGAGCGATCGACGCGATCGACGTACGTCAGTCGCTCTCGGTTCGCTGTTCCATTGCTAGTGCGAGAGACTAGCCACGACTGAAAAAAATCATCATGCAACATGCACAGGGCAAAGGTGCCTGGAGAGAAAATCCGAATGGCTCGTCCAACGATGAACGCTCCAGAAGCAATGTCCGTCGACAAGAGTTCAAAGCCGTTTCTTCAGGCAGAATGGAACGGTCGTCATCTAGTGAGGAGTGCGCCGACTGCAAACGAGGTGCACGTTCTAGAGATCTCATACCTCTTTAGAACCGGACGAAACGCCACTGTCGCCAGACAGTCCTGACGTCAAGGTATTTCGAGAAATTTCTGCAAGCAAAGGTGAATGGTTGCAAAAACTCCCCACCAACAGAACGATCATCTGGCAAGTCATCGTAACGGCGGCTACTGTTGTTGCTCGATGAATTTCGACTGAAAGATACCAAACTGCAACAAAGGGCCCAAGGAACATACGCCGCTGTGTTGACACCGCTGCCGTGGTGATCCATATAGCAACGAAAATCCCGAGCGTGCATCATCGGATTCCGTCAGTCACCAATTACAGCGGCCGACGTTCTAACGGCACACAATCAATAGTCGTCTGTCTTTTGCTCCACGGTTGATGCTACCACTCGATGAGTCGAGCCTAACCTTTCGTTTTATTGTCCGTCAACAGCAACAACGACGGCAAAATCAACAAGAGATAGACCGTGGGATCTAACTCGACTGTGATGTCAACGACAATAAACAACTGTCGACGAAGATGTCTGCCAGTTGGCTCAGCGGCGGGAGAGCGAACGCAGGCGCTTCGAAGAGCCGAATTTCCGGCCGGACAACTGTGGTGGACACGAGCGGGCGCTCGTCGGCGACCCGAGACTAAACCACTGTCGATACAAACGATTCGTCGTCTCGAAACTTGCCAATGTGCTTTTGTCGTTGAACACTTGCGAAGCTGGCAGAGGAGTGCTGGCGAAACCCTCTTTGCTCTCCTGCATGACGGTATCCTCCAGTCGGCTTCTGGCGTACGCTTGGAACACCGCGAATTGCTCCTCCGCCGTCTACGTTTCAACGATGCCAACACATTTGTCAAGGTAGCGTACGTGATTCTCTCTTCGCAGCAACAGCGCGTTTCCTGACGATGTCGCAACGACTCGCACGATCGCATGATCCAGTGGACACGACGACACAACGCTGAAGTTGTTCACGTCGAACTGGTACACTGAAACAGCGTTGCGTTTGTCGCACACACACCGTAAGGGACAGCACGTTTCAAGTTGTGGTCGACCGCATGCAGGACCGGAGAGGGCAGCAACGACAGTGCACACGCCGTCACGCCCTGTTGAACAGTCCACACGACGGTGAACGTCTCGACCGAGAGGCAGAACACGGATCGTGACGTCGCAACAAGAAGCTGCTCGCGCGACACCCATTCTATCAGGTGAACAACCTGAACGACATTGTGTCTAGGAGACAGAAAAGGCACCCACGTCTCCACGCGATAGCAGGAAGACACCATCCCCATCGTCTCCAACCGGCATCAACGAGTTGACGTCCCAAACGACGACAGTGGACGAGGAGTGTGCCGTTGCGAATTGAAGATCATTCACACCGCCTAGATCGCTGACATCGCAATGAGATCGTCGGAACCAGACCAAGATGTGACGTAGCAACGATCGAGTTCCTTCCACCACGCTGCCATTCGGCCGCCCGCGCAGATCTTTGCCATTCGCTAGAACCCTGTACGGCACGCTGCCAGCTCCAGATTGAGCCCATTTCATCGACGGTCACGAAGAGACAGTCTGGAACGCTCGCCGATACGAGGACAAGTCTATCGGCAAACCGGTGCTGTTCAAAGTCGATGGGCCTCGCACGATTTCCAGTTGATCAATCACGTCGCAGCTGTGCTCGAGAGTCCACTCGGAAGACTTCTTCGCGTCTCGCGTCCAGAAACGAATTCGTCGCTGCAATATCACTAGAGTTGCGTTATTTCGGAACGATGAAAACTCGTTGAATTCTCTCCAAGAGTTCAATTCCCTGCGATAGCATGCGCTTATACAGCAAAACGACTTACTTAATTAACGAATGTCTTTCCTCTTACCGAATGATCTGGAAAGCGTTCGCGCCGCTCGATGGTCACCGCCATTGCAGGTGTCAGAGCAACGGAGAGAACTCGATAGAACGTGACACACTGGTTTTCCATCATCAACTCGTCTCCGTCCGGCACGTTCTCTCCGCAGATGTCCATCTGAAAGCGGACGATAGCGACGATAAGAACGACGCCAACGGTCACCTGTTTGAGAGCCACCTGTCGCGCAGGGTCGATCCATTGGAGGCAACCCGGCCTGCCTTCAGCGACGATGCATCGCGGCTCTAGCGGATCGGACGTCCAGACCAACGAGGGTGCACGACGGGAACGGGCCTAACGCGTACGGGCAAGATGATCATCGGGGGAATGTGTCGCAACAACATACGATGATGCCGGCGGCCGACGAGAGGACAGTCATCGATGCGACGCTCACGAAGTGAATGGTGTTGTCTTCGAGCAGAAGGGACGCAACGGACCCGTCCACCGACAGTGCCATGTGAAGAATCGGAGCCTGAAGGCGGGGGAGCAGATGCGCCTTCGCTCCAGACACTCGAGTCCACTTGGCCATAACGCATTCGGCGCCGCCCGTAATATAGCCAGACGAGTGAGGACTCACGACCAGACCACGAGGAGCGGCCTTGTGCCAATGCGACACTTCGAAGAGCCGGAGTCCATTATTACTCACATCGTGCCTACACACACACAGCGCATCATCACGGCGTCAGAAGCCGAAACCAACCAGATGTGACATCGGCCGAAGTTCAAGGCTGCGACAACGGTCTGGCCTTGCGCCGCGAGGCGGACGAATTGAGCGCCCTCCATCAGTTTGCCATCCAAATGTTGAGATCGAAACTCGTGAACCAACTGCGGCCGCTTATTGTACGGTCCCTCCTCCGAATTGATCAGCTTCAGACAGATGCGCCGGTCTCCGCTGATCCACACAACGAAACGCTCCTAATTCCTCTTCTCAATCGTGCAATCGAAAACCAACATACCGTCACAGCGACCGCGCCGTCCATAGTTGGGAGTGCATCGGCAATCCGGGAAATCACGTCCGCCTCCTCGTCCCAGCTAAACAGCACACCATTCGATCGAGCATCTTTGTTAGGCGGGGCAGCGAGCACGTATGTCGGCGCCGTGCTTGACGAGCCGACCTTCCAAACCCTCACCACCTACGTGAAATGTGAGCAATCATAGTGCGCGTTGTCTTGCCTTGTGATGTGGAGGCAACTTCAGTCGACTGGCTGCCGACGGCAGATCGCTCCAAGCGGCCGTATCACTCGCAGGCACGGCCCAGGACACGACCTCATTATCATCGTCCACTGCGCAGAGCTGTAATGAGCCGTTCTTCCTCATGCTCGCACGACAACCCCCACCTTGTCCGACGAAAAATAGTAGCCGCGAATCGTTCTCTTCGCTGGCAGCCGAAGTCGAGCAACCCTCCGACCGTCCACGGTATTCCACACGAAGAGCGTGTCGTCAGATGAGGAAGCGGCCACAGTGCCGGGTGCGTTCAGCACGACCTCTCCGAAGTGAAGTCCGTACAGGACGTCTTCCGTGTAGAGCTGCATCTGCAAGACAATTCAATGGCTCCTCCTCCACCTCCTCACTGCCAACTCGAGATTTCAACGACCGAACCACGTCAGCTCAGGAAATTCAACATCTCCAATACGCGTTCATTGTTCCCGAGTGAACGATGTGTGTGTGTGTGTGTGTGACCTGTGATGTGTAGATAGCTAGCCGCTTGTAAAGAAGCGTCTTCGTATGCAAGTAGGCAAGCGGTTGGCGGCCATGCAAAAGCGCATGTCTACGTAACCCTCAAATCACATCCAGCAAGCCATGATGCTCGTAGAGCTGTTGTACTCGTGACTGCACTTGAAGTGCATGCTCGACGACACGATCCACCGTCGATCGAACCACCTGAATTTCGTCTAGAGTCCTAGAGGCAGCCGGCCGTTCCAACCTCTTCGTCCGGTTGTTGGCCGTCGCAAAGGCCGGCAAGAAGGGCGTCGCGATTGGGAAGCGCGTGCACGGCCAAGTGAACGGCTTTTCGAATGATAAAGCCGTGGAAGCGAGCGAGCGTAGCGTCGTACGCAGCTCTGCCGATCGCCGCAACCGAAGCAGTCGTTGTCGCTCTCGACAAGTCGACCATGAATCGGATGATGAATTCGAACGCTCTATGCAGATTGAGCAAGGCCTAAACGTCTCGTAATGTTGTACGAGTTCCCAATCATTACCTTTGCGCCTTTCGGACTCGTGGTTTGTCTCTCCGCCGCCTCCTTGCTCAGCATGTCTCCGACACGCAGATATGAATCGCTCGAGGAACGCAACGTGGTTAGCTGGAACAATTCGATGCGCTCGATAGCTCGGCAATACGTACTGTCTCAACTTTCTCGTTGATGTCCATCTGCACAAAGACGAAGAGACGGCCTAGCATACCAACAAACCTAAAATGGGTGTACAGTGCCAAATAGCGACATACTTGTTCAGCTCTGCATACGCAGCGAGATACTGTTCGAGCGCCACATCTTCATCACTCAGAGCGGCCTCTTTCAATCGGACGGCCACAATCTGCAGGAAATGTTTTCAGAGTAAACAAAGACGACGATACTTACCTCGATGTCGAACGACTTCTCGCCGGCAAGATTTTCGGAGGCGCCGACGGGGGAATCCACATGGCTATCGATAGTCATTGTATACTTTGTCGCAGACAACGCACAGCGCTGAGCGTATACTATGTGAAGAGCACTACCACAGTCGCGTACAGTTATTATGACTCAGCATGACATCAATCCGTCCGTATGATTCAACTCGTAACGAGGACCGTCCCCCGCATTGATAGGAATCGTGGCAGCAGCGCACGCGCACAACATCTGCAGAGTACACTAATTTTAAAATGCAGCTCCCTTGATCATCAGGCACAATACCCCACTCGGTTCACTATCGGGCTGCGAACGGACTCGAGGGCTGATGCTGACTGTTCGTCGCTGACCAACTAATACATTCTTTCAGCGTCGTGCTCATCATGTCGGAGGCTGCTGCAGGCACGACGGAACCTGCGGCAGAGTCGAACGCTGTCGCCAATCCGGAAGCGAAGCCCGCTCAAGATGCAGACTCGACTGCAACGGTTTGCAGTATTCGCTTCAACAGATTTCCTATCTTTAGCCGTCGGACGCAAAAATCACCACCGACAACACTACGCCAACAAAGCCGACGGAGGCTGGAACTCCCGAGAAGGAGAACGATTTTCACACGCCCGAAGGCAGCGTTAAGAATGATTCGCCAGCGGTAATGCTCGGTGATTGGTTGACGATTTACGGACTTTCTGTGTAGACTCCTGCCGGACCCACAACGACCGAGCAGGACACGGCGAAGCCTGCGAAGGCGGACGACACCGAGCATAAGACCACAGAGTCTGCGAAGGCAGACGCGGTCGAAACCGCAGTGACTGCTGCTAAAGGTGGTGATGCAGCGAGCAAAAACGAGGCGTTGGACACAACAGCGCCGGATGCAGTTGACGACGACGACAACGAAGAGGTTCCAGAGTGTTTCACATCGCGTCACCGATTCACAGGCAAAAGTACCGCGTCGTCCGGCTGCCAAGGAGGCGGAAAGCGATAACGAGTGGGGCGAGACGCCCAAGGAAGGCGAAGAAAATACTGCAAATGACGGTGAGGACGATGACGGTGCCGAAGCAGAGGACGACGAGCTGGACGACGACCGAGTTGTTGGGAATCCGGCGTACGTTACTTTGCAATTTGCGTTCAGCACTCATCACATTTAGGTATATACCCCGATCTGGCAAGTTCTTCATGCACGATCAGCGTAGTGGCGGTCCTGAGCCAGAGGGAGAGGGGGAGGACGAAGCGACCGAAGAGGAGCCCATCCCGAAAAGTCGAGCTGACGGCGAATGGAAGCGCGACCGATTTGATCAGCTGGCGCAGGAGCCCAAGAATCGAGATCAAATTGTGAAACGATACGGCTGCGACATCCGGGAAAAGGAGTGGACGGATGACCCAGAGGAAATCGCCAAATATCCAGGTGTGTATCAGCACGATGTCTCGTGTCACACATTAGGGGATACATCAGAACGTAACGGGCAACGACAACGCGGCGGCGATAGACGAGGAGGACGAGGTGGTGGCGGCGGTGGCGGCAATCGAGGTGCTGGCTCACAAGGCGGTCGTGGTGGCGCTGCGCCTCAGAGCCGAGGAAACCGGCGCGGAGACTTCAATAACGGCGGGGGTGGCAGAGGCGGCGGCGGTGGCTATCAGCAACAACGACCGCCGAAACAGTCACCGGCGCACGAAGACGACGACTGGTTGCCAACGCCAACTTCTAACGGTTTGTCGCAGTTTCATACGAAGTGTCATGCTTCTAGACACTTCCAACGGCACAAGCCGAAGAGGATCACACGGCGGCGGTGGCTATGCACGAGGTGGATATGGGCAGAGCTCGGCACCTCCGACAACGAATTCGTCGTCGAGAGGCGGCGATGGCGGCCCGCCGACACAGGGCGTGGGACGTCGTGGCGGTCGTGGAGGAACGGCAGCGCCACCATCTCAGCCGCCACGACAAGGCGAAGGATCGGATGACGGTCCTCGCAGATACACGCGCGTCGTCACTGCCAGCAACCGTCAGCGTGGCGGCGGCGGTAGCAACTTCATCTCCTTATATCGTCACATCCTCCATTCCGTACTCCTTTCAGACGGTGGCGGTCGTCCGCCGCGATTCGATGACCGTACCAACAACGAGCGTTCGTCCTACGATTCTCATCAGTCCTTCTCGACCGGTCCGAAACGGTATTCGGCTCGAGGTGGACGCGGCGGCGGCGGCGGCGGCAACAGCGGCGGACCTTCCGACTCATGTAAGCGCTGTCGTGGATTATGTGGTGGTCTCTATGACGTTGTGGAGTGGCGATGTTCAAAGAACGCACGCCCCCATCAGCTGCCGCAATTGCAGCATCGGGAGTGCGCCATCGTGGCGACGTGGTCTACTTTGATCCCGAGTCACAGGTTCGCACCCCGCCACCAACCCGTGAGAAGAAGGTATGGTCGGAATGAGGGTGCAGCGTCTCATGTGATTGCTCTTCGCTCTCAGGTGCTGGACATCCGCCCGCCTGCCTAAACAGTACGCAGCAGCAGCAGTTGTGGAGGACAATGCGGCGACACATCGCTGATAGCATCCGGCCTGCTCATGGTATCTGTCATGAGGTTGGTGCGTACTTTCGTAATTTCCCCCCACTCCACTGCAGTTTGTTCTCGTCCCATCGCCGCGACGATCGTCGAACCGGAGCAGCTCATCAACCATTATTATTATTATTATTGTCGTCGTCCGCCTGTACCCCATCGCATCTCCTCGCCTCGTCATCACAATCACAGATTGTCTCCTATTTGATAGTAACTGGAGTATATACACCCTCGCTCATCGCATTCAGTGTGCTGGAAAGAATTGATTTACAGAAAGTTCAAGTGCGAAGAGGGGAGTGCAAGTTATCGGTTGTAATGACTGCGTCTGGGCGTGTGGGCGGCATGTGTATGGGCGTGCGTGCAGATTGGAACAGTGCGCTCATGGGACTTCAGCAGCCGAGTGCGTCTAGTTCTTGCAGCCTCGGAGGGTGACTCGGCCTCTGCGGTGAGATAACACCAACCGAATCGTCTCGCGCTCCAATCTGGCGCCGCCGCGAGTTGGACGCTCATCATGCAGCCGCAATATGGGAAAGCAGACCCTGGTCAAGTTGTTTCGTTCCCCCAACCGACCGCGACATGTCTCGCTCTAGGGAAAATCCCAAACGAGGGAACGCACATGCTGTGCGAAGTTGTTGTAAAACGGTACAAGTACCTCGAAATCATCATTGAACGAACAGTGACTGACGAAATATATATGAAACATTGATGGTTAAAGTGAGTTGGGGTGGTGACCTGGAGTTCATCGTCGAATTCGTCTTCAGGATCGGATTTATTGACGCCCGAACTCCAGATTTGATGGACGGGCGCGCTCAACTCTAGGCGTAGATGGAAACCGTTTCGGCCAGAAGTGCGTGGACGCAGAGGCTAGAGAAGCATGATCTCTCGAAGATTCTCCAGGCGGCCTTCCGTGAATTACACTCCATTCCTATTGATGTTTCGCCGAGCCACACTTCGCCTCTATCTCGCCGAACACAGCGGTCGCAATCTCCATTATCCGATTCCTTCAACCACAACTCTGCAGCTTCGGCCAAGAAAATTTCCCAGAATACGGATACACAAGTCGCAGCATACCTTGAAACAACCGGCTTCTTGCTGCACGAGATAGAACAGACTTGCTCTCGGATGTTCCTTTACAAGACTAACCATGATTGCGGTTCCTCCGCCCGAGCCCCCCCCCCATCTTTCCGAATTAGAATGGGGGAGTTCAAAACACTCCCCGGTTGGCTTTCGGTTAGCTTGCATCACCCACGCCAGACCGCTGATAGGAAACGCCCATTGCTCAGTGGACAGCCGTTTCCAACAGACACGTGCAATGGGACGCTAGCCTAACACCGCAAAGATAGTCTACTTGGACCGACTGAGTGCGGACGAGTGACGTACGATTGGAGTGCCCTGATTGCAATACGCTGCATGCATGCGTGCGTGTGTGTGTGCGTGTGATTGGGCAAGACAGCGGACCCGGAGGGCAGTTAAAGGTGCCGAGATGAAGAGAATGGGAAGAGAGACAGGTGTCTGTGTCAGTCGTACGCTCATCAAGTCCCCGCTCAACGTGCACGGGACAGCGAGCGGCATCGCCTCTCTCTCCCCTCCAAGCCCCGCCCTCCATGCGGCAAGAGGCGGTGACCGCAGTCGCCGACTTCCACCACTTCTCTGCGTCCCTCTCTCTCTCTCGCGCGCGCGTTATCGTTCCTCCCCCCGTCCGTCCTTTCTCTCGTTCACTTTCGAAACTGCGCATCGTCCGGATCGAGTGGCGAAGCGCAATCTGCAGACGAAGTGCGCATGTGCTCGGCGACGTTGCTCTACTCGCAGCGTCCGGAACCACCGTGCCATCGCCGCATGGTCATTCTCCTGGCGAACCAAGTTGGTCGACTGCCGCGTGCCGTTTCCGAGAGAGAGGGAGGGAATTAAGCGCGAAGCCCTGGAGCGGGACGAGCTATTGTCGCGACTCGTGGTGCCAGTGCAGATCGCGTATGGCGGCGAGATCTACGGCCAGCCTGAACAACGACAGGCGGCACTGCTGGCTTCGCTCACGCGCCGACAACTCGCACTGGTGGGTGGCTAGTCACAACGACGACAATGACGATTATTGTTATTCGCTGGTTGCCGCTGATGACTCGTTATCTGTGCGTACGCCCACGCACGCATTGCCCGCGGCAAACAGTGAATCAGAGAGGCGAGAGGAACACACAGGTGTGTGCGTGCGCTGTTTGCGTGTGCCCGCCCCGTCTTGTGAGTCATGGACGTGCATCATCCCCCTCATCGTCTTCGTCATGCTTGTGGTTAGGTGCGGGTGTGCGTGCGTGCGTGTGTGTGGTCGAGACGAGAGGGGAAGGACTGCGCTCGCACGCCGGCCACCACCACCAGCAGCAGCAGCAGCAGCAGCCGCCGCCGCATCCTATCGGATGTGATCTGCGGGTCGGACGAGAGATCGCATCGTCGCCGACGAACACGACCTTGTGTGTCGGTCGTGTTCGTCTCTGTCGCGCATTGCGTGTCGTCGTCCTCGTCCAGAAGGTGAGGAGAGGGGCAGGGAGCGCGCTGTAGGAGGAGAGCGAGAGACCCCCGTGGCATTTCTGCCGTTGCCGTTGCTGCTGCTGCTGCCGCCAGAAGAGGAGTCCACCTTTATCGGACACCGCATCTGGACAGTGTGCTGCGGTTGTCGACGTCGTCGTCGTCGCCGTCGTCGTCTCTCCTTGCGCCGTGAGTGTGCGAGGACGAAGACGGCGGCGGTGGCGGCGGCGGCGACGACGACGACGGCAACTATGAGTGTGTGCGCCAAGACGGGCGCGTTTGCTGACGTCAAACGACGCTTAATGCTGCTGCGCCATCGCCGCTAGTGTTGGTGGATGCTTGAACGGGTATGCTTTGCAGACGTTTACGACGATAGGACTGAATCTGGAGATCCCGCTCGCCGCCGCCACTCCCGTACCCAATCGGCCGGCCGAGGTTCGTGTCGACTTCTTTTGCACACTCGCCGCTCTACGCCACTCTTTACGAAGACAGTACCTAGGGATGATGCTAAGAATGTTATGAGTGACACATCACGCACGTCGCTGCGAAGCGCTGCGAAGCACGGCTTGCATCCATATCAGAGCAACAACGACGCTCTGCTGTATTCTTCCTCCTTTCAAGCTTGCCTTCGCGAGGGGTGACGGTAGACCGGAAGTCGACAGTTTTGGACGAATGCTCCTTGAACACCGATAACACGATGAACGATTTCCGTTAGCAGTATGCCGCGAGCACTAGGGATTAGATTAGAGCAAATGTTCTCGATCAGAAACAAGTCATATATGCAGCGATGAGTAAGAGCTCCAGTTGCAGTGGTCGTACCGCAGCAGTCCGGTCATCATCAGTGGCGTAGTCGTACGACTAATCGGCCAGATCGGTGGGCGACGATGAGAGGAGAGATGATTCACTGGAAAGTGCACCTTCAGATACGCAGGCCTTGAGCGGCACGTGCCGCGTGGAACTGGACGAGGAGGAGGCACGCAGGTTGGCGGGCCAACAAGCTGTAGCGAGTCGGCAGCAGCGGGACGCCGTCAACGAGATCCTCGAAATGTTCCACCTCGAAAGGAATCCTTAACAGAGACGGTGTGGGTACACGGACACGCAGACAGACAGACAAACATGCTCATCTCTCACTCATGCACACTCAGGACTCGTGCACATTCCCAATTATTATCGCGGCCGCGGTTGATCGTCTTTCTTCGCCCCTACACCCATGGCTGCAATCACAACCACCATCATCATCACAATCGACTGGCTCCATCCCGAACCGGTGACTCTCCACACGACTTCCAGTTTAACAGTGGCGGCGCGAAGCTAGCCAGCATTGAAGAGACACGACACATATCGCTAATATTATATTTATAATAAAATTTGTAAATGCTTGCGCATGTCGTAGTGTGGGTGGGAGGGAGTGTGTGTGCAGTTCAAGATTGGCAACACGGCCAGTCCCACGAAGTGTGGTGTGGTGCAACAGCTGAGGGCGGCGGTGGCGGCAGCGGCAACAGCAGCAGACAGAGCAGGATCCGGACGAGAATCATCCATCTTGCGACTCGCACCTCTCTCGCTCTCTCTCTCTCTCGTCCCCTTCTTACAGCCGGACGGCGGAGAGACGTTGGCGGCCGCCAAAGCCCACTCGGGGAACCGAAACAACCCGTCGCATCGTCGTCGTCATCATCATCGTCACACTTTTGTCATCTGAGGAGAGGGAGAGAGAAGACGAAGAACACCACCGACCGTAGTGAACTCACTCCTCTCTGTCTGTCCAGATGTTGGGGGCAGCGCGATGGATCACATTGTCGTGTGTATGTGGCAGTTGTTGTCCGCCTTTGTCGGATGGACGGAGGAGGAACGGGCGAGGACAGACGGACACCTGTGAGGGAGGAGAAGAGAGGGAAAAAGGGGGAGGAGAAGGAGGGAATCATGTGGGGGCCGAGGCGATGTCTTATCAGGCAACAGCGGCGGCGGCGGCGGCGACGGCGACGGCGGCAGCAGCAGCAGCTCATAACCGTAAAGGAGGAGACAGGAGGGTGGGGGGAGGGCGGAGGAGAGAGGCGCGGTTATGGGCGAAGGGAAGGGGAAGAGGGGTGCTCAACACAGGTGCAGATAACACCACACCGACACGGGACGACATCAAAGAGGCGGCGACGACTTCCCTTTCAAGCGCCTCAATTCCCAGCCAGCCAGTCCGGATGAGACAGTCACTCTCTCCTCTTTCTCCTCCCAGTCCTCTTCTTTCTCCCTCCTTCCTGTCCGTCATGTCGTCTTCGCCCTCGCCCATCTTCCGTCCCTGGGAGAGCGACAGCGAGGCCGCGGCCCTGCAACTCCGCCAAACCCTAGCCGCCCTGATCTGCTCGCCTCTGCTGAACGTCGCCGTCGCTTCTACCTCCTCCGCCTCCTCCCCCTCCTCGTCGTCGCCCTCGACGAGCGTCGAGTCCGCTCCGACGAGCCCCACCGCTATACGAGCATCGGCGGTGGCAACCGGCGAAGTGGAGTCGGTGCGTCGTCGGAACTGTCACCGATGCGAGTGCCCGAACTGCGTCCAGAGACGGGCGTCTCCCTCCTTCTCGCAGTCACGGGCCCGCTCGTCGGCCACTCCGTTGGTGCACGTCTGTCACTACTCAGTGAGTGTGTCTATCTGACTTCCATCTCAAGTGGCGGCGTCTGCTCAGGGTTGCGAGCGCAGCTACAAGAAGACATCGCATCTGCGCGCACACATACGGTATGTGTGTGTGTTGTTGTTGTTTGCGGAGAAGAGACAGATCTATGTAGGTCGCACCTCGACTACCGACCGTTTGTGTGCGTGCACTGTGCTCGACGCTTCACCCGTTCCGACCAGCTGCAAAGGTGCGTAGCAGCAGTCAATCGACCGACACTAAGCTCAGCGCTCGCACTCTCCCGACACACGTACACACAGCGAGACAGACGGGGCTGGGTGCGGTGGTTCTCGCGCGGCGGCGGCGACCCACCCCATTCAGAGAGGGAGACAAACGACGGTAGCCTCCCTCCTCTTTCCAGAGGACTGCTGTCTGCCTGCCTCCGTCTACTGCATATTGGGGCAGCAAATATGGTCGACGATCGGTAGAGGGAAGGCAAATGAGGGGGATGAGTGACGGCACTGTCCACTCTCGTGGTCAGACAGCGGCCAACCCGTTTACTTGCCCCCCCCCCTCTCAACCGGGGAACCACACACATACGCACGCCGTTCGTTCAAGTTGCGCGTGCGCAACACTGCAACAAACAAGTCAAGTTGCAGACACGAGCGAACGCACAGCGGGGATCGACGACACGCGTGCCGCCTGTGCACACGGACCTTTGCGCGCTCCGATCATCTCGTGAAACACATCGCAACCCATCATCAACAGCAGCACAAGTTTCAGTGACAGTTGACACGAGTGAATGAAGAATGCGAGACGAGAACGCGGGGGGGGGGTGGCGACGAAGAACTGTTGGTTGGCAGGGAGAAGAAGAGTAGCCTGGCAACCAGGCTACTTTGCATTGCCTATCAGCCAGCTACTCTCCTCCCAGCTCGCCACGATGGCAGTCGAGTTGGAAGGAAGAGGAGACAGTGATGTCCATCTTCAAGGGCTTCAGCTACGTGTTCCGAGACTTTGCCGGATGGACGACGACTCACGGGATTCCGCACATCGGACTGGCCAACTCTCGCATACTCTGTCTCTTCTGGACCGTGGTGATGATGTTCACGACGGGTGTCTTCTTCTGGCAGGTTTCTGCTGCGAAATCCCCATCTCTTTCCCGCGCACACGCTCATCCTATCCTTCTCAGCTGACGGTGCTCGTGACTCGGTACCTGACGTTCGCCGTCAACACGGCCACCTCGCTCAAGTACACGGAACGTCCGTTTCCGGTGGTGACGCTGTGCTCGGCCAACTCCTGGAGGGTGGATCAGGTGTCCGGCACGGATGTCGCCACTCTGGTACGCGCGCGCGTGCGCTTCCTCGCTCCCAAGCAGTAGTGGCAATGCGATAACAGTTGGCGGCGTACAATTCCACGAGCGCTTCCGCGCAGTACGGCTTCGAGGCCGGCGACATGACGTCGACGCGTCGCAGTCAGGCCATCATGTGGTCGGCATTCATGGCGCAGCACGTGCTCGCCAACGTCTCGGCCGGCACTGGGCCCGACAACAACTTTGACTACATGCTCGACTCGTGCACCTACGACACGGACAACTGTGAAGTCGAGTACGTCCTGGAGTCGTCAGCCGCCCTCCCCCCATACGCTCGATTGCAGTAGCTTTACGCGCATCGTCTACCCGCAGTACGGGTCGTGCTGGCAGTTCAACGCGAACGGCAGTCGGACCTCCTCGCGTGCCGGTCCCACCTACGGGCTGAGACTCGTGCTGCGTACCAATCTCACGCAGTACATGCCCTGGATCTCGTCGTCCGGCGCGATCGTCGTGCTCACGGACGCGGTACGCACTCTCTCATACGCATGTCCATCTCTCACTTCCACCGCCCCTCCCTAATCGATTGGCGCATGTTCGCACAGGGCGACTATCCGTTCCCGGACGTGCTCGGCTACATGGTTCCGCCCGGACTCGCGTCCTCGATCGGCGTGTCCTACTCCACGGCCAGTCGACTCTCGTCGCCCTACGGATCGTGCACCAACCAGAAGACCGTGTCCCCGTCGCTCAACTACACATACCAGGTGCGTGAGGTTGGTTGGCCGCCTCTCAAGGCGCGCGGCCGCGAGCAGGTGGAGTCCTGCATTCGGTACTGTCTGCAAACGGCGGTCGTCGCGAAGTGCGGATGTTCGGATCCGTCCACGCCGTTTGCCAGCGCCTTCACAGTGCCATCCTGCTACGAACGACCGGCCAGTGAACAGCTTGCCGCCTGTTCGCTCGCTCTCATCATGCCCACCTCACAGTGCTCATTCAGTGACCTGCGTTCAATCGATCACGAACCCGGAGCCGAGTGATCCGAACGCGTTCGACGTGTTCACCAGTTGCAACTGCCCACAGCCATGCCAGTACGTCCTCCCCCTCCTCCTCCTCTTGTCTAAAACATCGTTTCGTCACTCACCAGAGATGCGACCTACACGGCCGTCGTGTCGTCCGGACAATGGCCTTCCAACTCCTACGTTGCCTCTTTCCGTTTTCGTTTCATGGACGTTATATGCATGTAGATGCCGCTCGACTGCATGAATGTCACCGTGTACGGAACCTCATGGACCACGGATGAGTG
>JACMII010000029.1:0-18407 GCA_014805405.1 Bunonema sp. RGD898 | reverse complement strand
CTCGGAATGTCCATCGTCTCGCTTTTCGAACTGTTCATCTTCCTCGTCATTGCCATCGGCTTCCTGGCCACCCAGAAGCAGAGATTGGCCGACCTCAAGATGAGGGAACTCCAAAAGCAGGCACTACTGCAATTGACACTACTAATCTTCCTCACACCCTCCCGTTTCAGCAAGCCATGGACAATGACGACGCCGACATGTACCCGGAAGGGTCGTCAGACGACCATGTGCCGCCACCCGTTCAAGACTCGACCTTTTGAGCTTCTCTCTTCATCGCAACAATGTCGTCTTCGCAGTGCAACAAGACACCAACATCGAGTCCTGTGTGTGTGTGTGTGCAGAATGTGGTGCAGCACGCACCGTGTTTCGGGGGGAGCCAGGCCTAGTCGCTCGACATTCTCGACGATGGCGACGCGTTGACCAGAGCAGCTTCGGCAGCACTGGGCACGGGTCCCAGCTCGATCGTATTCATGCACGAGATGCGGAAAGCACGCAAATGCCGCGCCATCGAAACGGGATCCATCTTGAGGGGACGGGCGATCGACGTCTCGTAGAGCTCGTAGAACAGATCATCGAAGGAGGACAGCAGGTGAGCACGTCGCGACGACGACCAGTGACCGAGTCGGCGCGTCGTTGCCCGCTGATAGAGTTCGCCGTCTGCAAGACTCTTGTCACCGCGGCTTCACGAGGCGAGCGATCGGAGACCGACCGTCCGGCGACAGCCAGAGACGGCGCCGCAACGCATCATCGCCGAGTGGACAGTTCCGACGCTCGCCGACGTACAGGATCGGAGCGTACTTGTGCCACTTGTCATGTCCGCACTCCACCCAATCCGACGGGAGACGCACAAAGTGAACGTCGATTCGGCCGTTCCGAACCACGTCCGATAGGTGGCTTCGAGAAGAAACGACAGTTGCACAAGAACGAGCGCTACGGGAACTTACGTGTATTCCTCCTTTGCAAGGATGTCCTTGTAGTGATCTCCAGACATGACACAACCGCCGTGACGATAGGCGTATTCCAAGATGATGAGGTCGTCGTAGTTGATGAAAGCGCCGCGCTCCGCACGTCGCTGTCGAGCAGGAGTGAACGTCAGCACTTGAAGCTGTTCGAGTCGCTAAAGCCATCATGACGAGTGCTGCTAGCCTTAGGGGCGTTTGCAAACCCGCAACAAGTGCGCGTGAGTGGTGTTCAAGTTGTTGGCATTGTTGTACGTGATCGGAACGAAGACGACCGGCTCGAAGTTGTGCTCGGCAATCCATCGCAGAGTCGACAGGAGACCGGCGCACGAAAGCTGCCTATGCAACAAGGTCTTTTCACCGCCACCACACCAATAATCGCTCACTGTCGATTCGGTCCCGAGGCGGCTCGTGCAATGTTCGATCCGTCCAAAACGAGGAGCCGCTGGACGGCGCCCTCGCTTGGGCTAATCCACCACTCGTTCAACGACCTAAATCGATGAGCACTCCTGCAACTGAGCGGCTACTCGAAACGATGCATACCGATTCATGGTCGTTCTTGATTATTGACGAAAAATGCGACACAAGTCGATTGCAATTGACGCGCGCGCGCGCCAAGAGTGACGAGCTTCGGGTATGAAAATTGCAGTCGAGCGAGTGGGTGAGGTAGTTCTTCTCGACACAACTCTTGGATTCAATGTCGACGACGGCGGAGCAAGATGCAAGGGCACTTTTGGCGGCGGCCGAATTCTTCCGCTCCTCTCAGCCTCCCAAGTACAAGACCGCCATAAAATGCGCACTGGTATTTTCAACGACCGCCCCCCGCGAGTAGGGTCACTGTTGCATTACAGGCTACGCAAAAGCTGATACTTCCATCGGATTTGGAGGCCAACTGCTTGCTACAGATCGGCAAACTGCTCTGGTTCTACAGCGAGGAGTACGAAATGGCCAAGTATCATCTGGAACGAGCGGTGCGGTTCATTTTCGCTGTACCATCACGCTAGCGCGTTCAGTATGCCATCCTCTACGAGCATCGCACGCCGCAGAACACGCCGGTTCGTCTACAAACGCTGATCTACATCAGTCACATCTATCTCAGGTAGTGCTGCCATTTTGTATCCCCGTTTTACAGTGATGGCAAATCAGGATGGGTCACAATGCGCTGGATTATCTGCGCGCGGAGAAGGTGGAAGCACGCGCTCATCCTCGTCTCTACCTGCAGATTCTGGTTCTCATTGTGGTAGAACGACTTGCTGCGCGACTTGATCTCACAGCGTCGACTTAGGAGTTTGCCCTGCAACACGACACGCCCGACGTAGCACTACGAGATACGGCACATGGAGTTGCCTATACGCAGCAGTGTGGTGACCGCGTCGGCGAACTCTACTTCCGCATTACGCACGCTGCCGTGCTCGTCAGGAGCGGCGCAATCGTCGAGGCGGACGATAACACACGAGCGGTGCGATTCCTCGATTCAGTGCGCCAATTGACCATTCACTCGTCAACAGATCGTGGAGGGTATGACGGAAATGGCCACGACCGAGCCACCAGCCGTAATGACAAATCTGCGAGCCTTCTTTTTCGCGATGCAACTTATCGCTGCGCTTCACTCCCAGAAGGTGATCATCAAGTTGTAATAAGCGGGAGTGTTATGGTGCGATCTTCAGGCAAGGGTCGCGAAGACCGCGCTCCGCTCATTCCAGCAGACTGTTCAGGAGGCTGCGAAATTCTCGGCTGCTCCGTCGTCAGGTGTGCTTGGGCTTGGTTTTCGCGCTTACGCAGTGACGCAAGCAGGCATTCGATGGCTGGATGTGTTATCGCAAACAGCGCTCGCCTGTCTTCTTACGTTGGCTCATGCAATGATGTCATGCCAACATGATCGGGTGCAAAAGTATTACGCGCTGGGATCCAAGCAATGTGCCGACTACTTTGATCGCACTCTCGCCGTGAGTTTTTCGCTTCTTCTTCTTCTTCCACAAACTGGTGCGCTAGAATGGGTCGCGTGTCGTCGACTACAATGTTGACATCTTGATGTGGCGGCTGCGCGATGCCTTTCACGAATTCGCCGTTCACCTCAACATCGCTGCTGGAAAGCCAAATGCTGTCTTACAGCCGGTATATCATCGGTGGAAATGCGCTTTTTCCATCCCGGACGTTGACTCAGATTCGCACTCTTCTTGACAATCGCATCTTCAACGGGGGAGGATGGTCGGCAGAGGCGAGACGAGTCCGGCAGGCCCGAATTCACGCACTCCTGGGTCTTCATGCTACATACGCTGGTGACGTCTCGTCCGCCGAACTGCAATTCAATCAGGCCAAGCGGGTAGGCGATGATCTCCTCCCGTTCTAGGAGAGCGCATTTCAGCTGGCTGAAACGGACTCTGAGCTCCATCTTCTGGTCTGTCTTTCTCTGGGAGCGCTGCTGCTCTCCACCTGTCAGTTGTCCAAGTTCTACGTCGATGTTATCGAGCATGTCTCCATCAAAAGGGTCGGTGTGCTTTCCGCATTTCGTGCAAGATCCATCAACAGTGTGACGGTGCTGGAATGTCGAATGCCCGAATTGCGTCGCGATTGCTGCGTGCCGTCCTCTTGTATCTTTCCAACTCGAAGCCGGACGAAATGAGGTCGGTCGTTGCCACCATAATTCCTCAATTTTTCGCCCATTTAGTGCACTGCTGACCGAGTCGGCTGCAATCGCGACGGAAGATGAATCGCACCGGTTGTACGCGCAATCGGTGCTGCTGTTCTACTCGTTCGCCCCAGCAGTCAATCCGGTAGGCAACGAACTTCTCGTCGTCGTCTATTAGAGACCGACCGACCGATACAGACCGACCTTGGGAACGCACTGCGACCGGTCTACAGCTGGCTGAAAAGGGAGGACTTGGACACGGCCATCTCGACTGGAGTTGCGCAGTTGCTAAACAGTATGGTCGACGGTGTGTCGAACGATCGATGCGTGCAGATGTTGCGTCGGCTGGCGGACACAGCGAATCCGAGAGGGCAGCACTACGGTCAACGCTCGACGGTCACATCTCTCGGCACGCCGCCTACGCAACAGAAGCGCGTGCGACGTCACTGCACCCCTTGCTTCAGGTTGACTTGCGTGCTCGACCTTTCACTAGCGATCACAATTCTCAGTGGCTCGACGGAGACCCGTCCAAGTTCCTGCCGGCCGACTAGAAGACGATCGGTAGAACACGAATCGAGCAGCATGCATTGATACTCGCTCGTACGACGGACGCATGATCTCACCGCCGCTCTCATAAAACAGTGACCTGTATGCTGGACAGGAAGTGGGATTATCTCGGCCGACTGACTGGGTGCCAGACTGCTCTAATCAAGATAGGCAACAGTACAAGGCATGTATGCGGTCCTTTGTGGGTGGATGGATAGACTGAGGTGTATTTCTGCTGCCGCAACGTCAATACCGGGAGCGTCATCATAGTGTAGGCGCACAGAACGATAGAAGCTCGTCGATACTGCATCCGATGTCGCAGCAGAGGCGTTGCATCTCCGCCAGGCTGGGTGTGACAAAGTCGACGTCGCCATCTGCAATGCGCTGCACCTTCCGAACCTTCCTTCTCCCGCTCCATTCTGGGCGATCCCCATTCTGAGGCCTCGAGTCGTTAAAGCGTCTGTCCACTCGGTCCGTCTTTCTCTGTCTGACAGCTTTCTTCCTTCCCTCTCCCCCCCCCCCTTTCTTCTCTTTTGCAGCCACACAGCCCAGGACTTGAAGTCTGGACTATGGATTTTCTGCAGCTGCCTGCCTGTCATAGCTTTCCCCCGCATCTGCCAAATTCCGGTCACTAAGACTAATCTCGCTAGCCCAATTGATGAATGTGCATATGTGTACGCATTCGCAATGCCCGCAGACAGCATTGCGTGCTGCCGAATGTGGTCAGAAATACGGCACTTTCAACGGGGGGAGAGCGTCATACCGTGGTCTTCGGCAAAGTCGAGCATGTCGTCGAGCGGAAACTCCGGGGCGGATCGCTTTCTTCGTCGTCTAACCGAACAGGCCATTTGCCATCCAAGTCGAAAGGACATTCCGCCCGGCGGACAGAGCTTTATTCGACCAGACGATGGGGGTGCTGCTGCTGCTGCTGTCAACGCTGCAGAAGCCGATGGCATGGCTGCAACACGTGCTATCTTCGTTGGTTTTTGGCGTACCATGCTTGTCCCCACTGTGACGATGACGGCGACAAATAAGAAGGAAGCAAGGCTAGCGTATCGGATGCATGTCGTCCATGCGGACACTTCAATTAGTGACCCGTGTCCTCCTATCTATCCGACACCACCGCGCCGAGAAACACCCAGACCTTCGTCCTTCGCATGCCTTCCCTCATTTCGCCACCCCCGCCCTCGTCTTCGAACCATCTCGATATCGCCGCCGACCGAATTCGCGAACGGGGGGGGGTTGTCAAGAAGAATAAAGACTGCATGCGGCACTCACGACTCGAGAACGCGGACATGACGAGCGTCGCGAACAGGGCGGTGAAGACGAGCGCGAGTAGGGGTGGGAGCTGTACAGCTTTGGTCGCGTGATCCGGCATTTGTAGTGCCCAATATATTGAGAAGAGAAACGTCTAAATATATTCACTGACGACATGGGAAAGTCATGACTTGTAGCGAATGGGAGCGGACACTCGGGAGATATGGACGGCGCCAAGAGAGACATGGCGCAGGCGCATTCTCATTCACGGGGCAGCAGGGATACTAGAAAGGGGAATGAGCATGGAGGAGAAACGGACAGACGACCAGATTGCAAGCGAGAGGGGGGAGAGAGAGAAAGGCACAGCTAGCTTGCGAGTCGTCGGAGGGGTGTGCGACACAGCAAGCTCACACATTCAAGTCCCGCCCACTACAAGATTACATCACCGCCGCCGCCGCCGCCGCCGCCAGCAAATACCACCTCGCATCCTCATCATTCACATCCTCTTCGCCCCCGTTTATGCACGCCATTCACAATGCACTTCACCCACGGCAATGGCACATCTCGCTGCGTGCAACGTGACTTTTCCCTCGACCACACACATCCACTATGCGCAGAAGCGAATTCGCAAAGTCCGCAGAATGCACAATCCACTCCGCATTTGCATGTCGCGAAAAACAACCCGTGGCGCGATGTTTTGCAGCGGCGAAGCTCTGTCACGATTCGCAGACGTCTGTCCAGACACGATCGGAAGGAACGGCTTGCGGCCGACCCCTCTCGACGAGCCGGCCATGGTCTATGCGTCGAAGGTCAGTCGAGGTTTGGCACTTCATCGAGACCGTATTCTGGGATACAGCGCGCGCCCGCAAACGAGAGAACCTGCATGAAACGGAGAGGGTTGTTTGCACCGCGATCGTGTGCCACGAACAGTTTCTTTGAATACGGACTCTGACGCCATGCTTTGCTGAATTCGTGCGACTCGACGTCGCGCGAATAGCCTTTCCGCACTCGATCGCTTCTCATTAGAGGCGCTCTCGCTGTTCTCGCATACAACCTCAGGTACGGTGATGTGTGCTTCTGACGTGATCTCTAGCACCAATAAGCTGAAATATGTGATAGATTCCCCATACAGATGGCTCGATTGCTCTAGGCTCGCGTTGGATGTGCGTGCGGAAGAATTCACCCACGCATGTCAGACACAACAAACTGTTGAATGGCCGAACTCGCAAGTCGACAGTCTCTAGGACTTGGTGATGATCATTCTGGATATGTGTGTAGCAATTCTTTAGTGTAATAAAAATCTAGTCTGCACTTTAGACTGTGCGCTATGCGTTGTGTTGTTGGCCACCCGCTCTGCGGTATTGATTCGACCTCTTGGAAGTGGCCGCGTTCATACTGAGACTTCCCTCCTCGATTCCATAACTCCACCCAACATAATGTTGAAAACGAATTGTCAAAATCCAGACTGCCAACTAATCGCCGAGCGATTCAGGTAAATTTTTCTGGAATGCGCTACTCAGTTCAAATGATGTTTTAGCGCACTTCAAAAAGAACTTGACGAGGAAAAGGCCAAAAGTCTGCGGTTGCAGCAAATTATCGCCAATTCGGAAGAGAACAAGGTAACGCAAGATGTGAAACCCGAAGGTGAAAATCAGAATTTTCAGTCCCTTGGCTTGACCACGAGTAACGCTTCAAAGCAGGCTGAAGAGAAGGATATGTCCAAGACATATGCGCATGCGCATAAATCGGCGGTATGTTTCTTTAGATTGCTCGAACATTTGTCTATTTCAGTTCGTCGACCAACGACCAATTGCAATGCCGCAAAAGGAAACTTCCGAACGGTCGTTTCGAACGCCATTGCTTGATCGACCTTGCGAACAGATGTGAGTCGTGTTCGAATTGACCATCATGTACTGCATAGGGCCAACACATCGGATGAGATTGCGTTGTCGGAAACACCAAGGGACACCAACGTGGAACTGGCTACAATTCCTCTGCAGGAATTGACGCTCGATCAACTTGCCACGCAGATGTAACTCGTAATTCTTTAGTAATTGGAAAGTTTCTAGGGCCATCATGCCGGAGGAAATTGCGTCGTCGGAACTTCTCGCGGATACCAACGTTCAGTACGCCGCTCAGGAAAATTCTGGTCACGTCGAGAAGCAAAAATCAAACGAAAAACCGGACAACAACAGCGTTCCGAGTGCGTCTGCTGCCAAGAAAGGTAATTTTCAGCGATGCGCTAAATCTGTGCATTTAGCGCCCTTGAAAAATCGCGACGAGCCTACAGCCGAAGTGTCGTCGTCGGCAAAACGCGCGACTTCGAATTTTGGACACGACGTCGGCATAGCTGAGAAGAGTATGCAGCAGCAGCAACCACTTGTGAACGTGTTTTGCAGGCGCATTAAAGTCTGTCGAAGATGGTGCGACGACATTACGGAGTAGAACAGCCAGTAAGACCGAGGTCGGCTGTTCGCGGATGATCGATGAGCATGATGTTCAGGGACCAACACTGAGATGCGCGGCCTGCATTTTGAAGGACAACGAAGAGGTTCGATGTGGAGTGATCTTCCCGAGCGACGACACGACTTATTTCCGGGTAACAAGCGCACCTTGTCCTTTGTCGATTCCGTTGTCAGATGGACTGCGGGAAATCCTGTACGCTCTGCTATCACACGGACTGCTTCTACGCTCTCATGCAAAGCTTTGGATTCAAAGGGCGAAAGGACTACAAGGCCGCTGTGTGTCCAACGCCTGATTGCGGTGGGCCATTGACGATCTATCAAGTACGTGGAGACGAGTTGACCGAGGTGAGAAAATGCGCCTCATGCTGGCTTTGAATCCGCGAATGCAGTATCTTCGATGCGAGGGAGCGACCAAGGCGAAAGACGCAGGAGTGGCGGAAGAGAAAAAGAAGGAAAAGAAGAAGCCTACTAAGCAGGAGACAAAGCAACACCCAGCACAGCATGGAGCTGCCCTTCGGGCGCAACGCGATGACAAGGACGAAATGCGACTCTCCGTCTCGGAAGAACCGGAGCCGGTGACGGCTCAGGCGAAACCACCCACCACTTCGGCCAAACCGAAGCCGCTTTTCAGTCGTGGGGAAAATCCAACGTTACGACATTTACGGATTTCCAGTGAATTTGGCCGAGGCGAAGCGTGTCGAAAAGAAGGTGGAGGACAAGTACTCGGTCGCTGAGAACGAACAATCGACGTCGCAACACGGTGAGCGCGTTCAGTTTCTCGTCACGCTCGACTTGCTCAGGCCGTGGAAGAAAGGCTCGACCCGCACAAAAGCAGACCCTCGTCAGCGGCCTTTTCCGCCATGAGCACTTCTGGCAGTCGTACGATGGCCCGGATCCCAACTTCACGGAGAAAACGTATCAAGAGCTGAAAGCGCGCCTGCAGAAATGTCGCGAAGAGCTGCTCATGAACATGGGGGCGTCGGTGATGCCGCTCAATCAACTGCCGATTTGCGTCAGCGACGCTTTCGAGGGCTACAGCACGTTTTGGCAGCAAGCGTACGGCGACAATCTTTGTCCATTCCACACGAGCGGTTACTCAGGATTGAACACGTGCTGTCCGCGCCCGCGTACTACGACGTGCTCATCAACGACCTCGGATTCGTCACCTACCACCGTCCGTACGGCACCTTCATCGGTCTTCCTGATGCGCATGTGCCGACCGAGGCGGAGTATTGCGCTCAGCTTAGGGTAGAAGACGGTACGATCATGCGTGTAGCACGGCCAATTGCTCCGTTTCAGCGGGACCGCCGTCGACAGCAAGCAATCGCACCGCTCCCGTTGTTGACTTCGGGGAGCCGTCGCAGTTTGACGAACCCGCAGATTCGACTGCCTTTTATGCGCCAGGTGACTCGGTTGTTCGGGATTTTCACGTTCCTTACAGGGACCGAAGAACTGTCGAGCAGCGGTTGGACTGTTCCGAACGTCGAATACAATTCCGATTTGGCATCCATAAACCAAGCGGTTCGCCTTTTTGCTTTTGTTTTTCAACGCAAAGTGTTCAGCCCATGCTGGAGTTCTCGGCTCGTGGTTTTCGAAGCGTGCGGCGTATGACGAGCACGATCGAAGCGGAAAGCCGCGCTGCTCGCATCGAATCTTGCATTCACCATCTCGGAACCATCATTGAGAAGTAGAGGCGGCGTGCGAATCCCCGAGTGATGATCTTGTTTGTAGCATGTCTGGCGATCATCCCGAACTGGTGGAGGACCTATTCAAGTGTCACGAGGATTTCACCGAGGCGCTGAAGCGCACTCGCAGATTTGAGGACGTCCCGTGCCCTAAAGTGCCCGAATTTTTGGAGCACATCTTTGCGGACATCTTGGATCCTTTACACGAGAAGCGCTCGCGCAAGTTGATGGAGGCCATTCGGTCGAAGATCAATATGGAGCCGATCGTGAATTGGACGGATAGTCAGCTCTTGAAGCACGTGCGACGCTACGAGGCAGTGGCGGGAGAGCAGTCTGGTCCGCGTGGATTCTTCAACTGGCTTCAGAGCTCTTTCGTGAGTTTACGCAATCGAAATACTCGACCTGTGCGCTATTGCAGCCTGAGGCCGCCGAATCACTGGCGCTCTACGACGCCCAGCGAGAAAAGAAGAGACCGCCCGCCCCCACTCCGGCTCCAGTTCATGCACCGCCGAAAGTGTCTGCGCCCAAACCTGGACCTCGGACGGTCGACTACAGGATTCACGAATGCAAGATCTGCCTGATTGTATGCGTTTGGTTTCACTATTCACGAACTCCCTCTCGTTCTCAGCCGTTGGGAGGCGAGACGCCGAAGAACCGAATTTACACGTGTCCGCACCAGCGATGCGCCGAGCCGTTTCACAAGGAGGTTTGCCGCTCGTTGCGTTCACACTGACTTCCATTAAGTGCGTGGTGGGCTGGCTGGCAAAGCAGTCGACCTGCCCGAACTGCCGCGAGATCTTCCACGATCCCGAGCAGTTCCCGTCGCTGGCCGGCCCTGGTCCATCGTCGTTGCACAACATGCGCATGCCTCCGCGTCCTCGCCGCTAGCTCTCACCACCACGCCAATGCGCACGACACACAGCTTCTCTCTTGGTGCTTATTGCTCTCCACTACGCATGTTGTAGGCGGTCGCTGAGATCATTTTATTGCCCACTGGGTCGACAACATTACGAGTCATTGCGGTCTTCTCTTCTGTGCGCGCGTCATTGCCATCGTTGTCGATAAAGATGTTTCCCCCTCTGGAGTTGACGAGATGCGTGATATGAGTCGAATGCCTCGAGCCGTATCTTCACAGTCCGGTGGTGGAGCAATGAGAGTGGAGTCAAGGAATGGCGAGTTCGTCGACATCGGGCACGTCCAACAATCGAGGAGGACTGCGCGAGTGGGGTGCGTGGTCAGAGCAGCTGTCGAAGAGCGGCCAGAGGTACTACTACAACAAGGTACGTGCGGTTACGACTGATCCGGATCAGTCTCTGGATTGCAGGAAACGGAGGTGTCGCAATGGGAGAAACCCGAGGACTGGAAGCGATACGACGAACAGCAAGAGGAACGGGAGCGTCGGAAACGGTTTGTGGCTGTGGACGGCGATGGGGGTAGCACAGAGCTTGCGGTACAGCGGTCGCAGTTCAATTCCGCCGACGAGTCAGCCGACTGCGAGCGGAACGACGTCCACGGCCGGGGCGATGGCTTCGGGCAGCGACGAGTCGTCGTCTTCTCACCACCACAGACCGCCCGCGAAGCAAAGTCGGACGGAGAACGCCGGCAATTCGGGCACCACGTCGAACTCGTATCTCGCCCAGGTATGCATGCACGCCTCTGCTCCGTCCACGCGCAACTCGACGTGCCACAGCTGCCGGAGAGCGAGCGTCGGCTCTACAGCCTGGGAAACGGGCGGGCCTATCGCGAAGTGATGGAGGGCGGCGGATCGGCGGAGCACCGGAACGCGGAGGCGCAAATGACCAGAGACAACGCTGTGATCGATCAGCTGGTCGCGCAGGTGGCGGACAAGCGAAAGAATCTGATTCGAGCCTCGATCATGCTGCGGACGATCCAGTTGGAGGCCCGATTGCATCAGCTGCGTCGCACCCACATCGCGCGATCTATCGAACAGCTCGAGGTGTGTTTGTGGTGCCGCGTACGACGAGAGACGTTTGATGACAGGAGTTCTCGTCGCCCGCCTCCACCGCTGCACGTCTCGTCCTCCCGTTCGGAACGCATTTGACGACGAGTGCCGCGGCGTCCACGCCTCCTCCCCCACCACCTCCTCCACACCAACAATCTCAGACCGGCGCACAAACGTGACCGCCCAGAACAGCATCATGAACACACCGGTTTTGAGCGCTCCGCCCGACGTCGTGTTGCGTTGCTTCGTCTGGTCTGCGAATTGTGTGGTCTGTCGTTTTCGCGCACACTGTTCAAATGGCGCATTGCGCGCGAAAGCTGCTCTCTTGCATCGTCCCCTCTCGCTCGCTCGAATCGTTTGCTTCATTTCGTGCTTAGGGACCCCCGTACTTCAGCGAATATGTCCTCGACGGGCAGCCATGCCGCCGGCGGTGGAACGACTCCGTTGCAATCGCTGGGAGACGATGTGAGGTACGCGTGTGGCGTATAGCCATCGTCATCATCACCATCTAACAATAATGACGATGTCAGCTCGGTGGGAAATCGCGGCGGTGGTCGCGCCGCCACCGGGTCCCAGTCGCTGGGCGGAACGCAGGATTGCGGAAGCTCGGCGGCCCACTCTCCCGGTCGTGCCTCGTCTGTGCTGCAGTTCGGATCTGAGCGCGGCTCCACCATCGGCTCGACGTCTGCCACACAGCGCTCCGTCTACCACGGTCGGGTCGATCTCGGAGGCGGACCGCAGCATCATCGTGTTTGTTTTATGGAAGCGACAAAGCACGCGTGTCGATGTAGACGATCCGCGTCGATGATCCTGCAGCGATGGGCGATACGGTGATGGACGTGGACGGAGCCGCTCCGTCCGGACCTCGACTCTACATTTGGGGCACTCGCATCTGTGTCACTGACGTCCAGAGGTTGTTCGCGGCTTCTCGGTCGTTCGGTTACAGCCTTCTCGGTTCAGACAGTTCCGTCGTTTCGTACTCGAATTTGTGCCTGACAATGTGGAAGACGACGAGAACATGATGGAACTTCCCTCGCACCGTCAGGAGATTGACCGCAACTCGCCCTACTACATGGAACGACTCTACGAGATCGACAACTCTGATGCGAGTGCCCCATCCTTGATGACAACGGCCTATCGCTTTAGCTGCTGCACCTGAACGTGAACCTGCAGCACGTTCGTCAGTTCTCGGAGCCGCTTTACCGAAAGATCATCGCCTATCCCGCTGACATCATTCCCTATCTCGACATGACCATCAACGAACTGTTCACGGAGCGTTTCCGCCGGCAGCTCATCTCGTCCATCGAGATTCGTCCTTTCAACGCGGACAAGACTCGGTCGATGCGCGCACTCGACCCGACCGATGTCGACCAACTCATCACTCTGACGGTTGGTTGCGCGTTTCATGGATGTCGAGATTGCGCTTCGGCGGATGATACAACCATCACCACTCGATAGGGTATGGTTACGCGCACCTCGATGATGGTGCCCGAGATGCGGACCGGCTACTTTGAGTGCCAGATCTGCAATCACGTCGTCGAGTCGGAGGTGGATCGAGGTCGCATCGAGGAGCCTACGGTCTGCTCCAATTGCCAGGTCGTCTCTGAGGTCGTCTGTCTCGATTGCATGCGCGCGGATTCAGGGATCCTACTGCTTCTCGCTGATTCACAATCGGTCCGTCTTCATCGACAAGCAGATCGTGAAACTGCAAGAGGCGCCCGACGACATGCCGTCCGGCCAGACCGCACACACCATCACGGTCTACTGTCACGGCACGCTGGTCGAGAGCGTGCAGCCGGGCGATCGTGTCTTCGTCACGGGCATCTTCCGCACGCATGTATCGCGGCGCGTTCATTCCACTCCGGACACGTGGATCCTCCTTGCAGGCGGTGCGTCTCAACCCGAAGCAGCGTAACCTTCAAGCGGTCTACCGAACGTCCATCGACGCCCTTCATTTCCGACGTTCCGACAAGAATCGTCTTCACATCGAGGGGTAGCGGTCGTTTCCTCTTCTCGCTCATCATTGCTCGCGTTCCCAGAGACTGCCTAACGGAGGAACGCATCGAGCAGATCAAACGTCTGTCGCAGCAGCCCGATGTCATGGATCGACTGGCGCACGCCATCGGTACGTCGTCACATGTCGTTGTCGTTACGCTTCGACACCTTCACTCTCAGCTCCGTCCATCTTCGAGCATCTCGACGTGAAGAAGGGCATTCTGTGTCTGATCTTCGGCGGCACACGCAAGGAGGCCGAGAACAAGGCGCGCTTCCGTTCCGACATCAACGTGCTGCTGTGCGGCGACCCAGGTGATTGGGAGCGTGCTCCGGATCGGTGGACGAACAATCATCATCTGTCTTGCAGGCACTTCGAAGTCTCAGCTGCTGCAGTACGTTTGCCGCATCACGCCGCGCTCTCAATACACGTCTGGCAAGGGCAGTTCGGCCGTCGGTCTTACGGCTTGCGTGGTTCGTGATCCCGACACGAATCAGGTTCGAGCATTTCTCTAATACCCATCATAACTGCCGCGTGCGCGCACCCCTCACAGATCGTGCTGCAAACCGGAGCTCTGGTGCTGGCGGACAGCGGAGTGTGCTGCATTGACGAGTTCGACAAGATGAACGACTCCACTCGATCCGTGCTGCACGAGGTACGCGATATGAGACGTTGTTATGCGATGGTAAACGAGGGCACAGGTCATGGAGCACCAGACACTTTCGATCGCCAAGGCCGGCATCATCTGTCAACTGAACACCCGCACGGTAGGGGGGAATGTTGAGTGAAGGGGATCGAGTATTTGCAGTCCGTTCTGGCCGCAGCCAATCCCGTTGACTCCCGATGGAACGCGGATAAGACGATCGTGGAGAACATCGAACTGCCGCCGACCCTGCTCTCCCGCTTCGATCTCATCTTCTTGATGCTCGACCCTGCGGACGAGGCGTACGATCGTCGACTGGCGCAACATCTCGTCTCGCTCTACTTCCGCCAAGCGCGCGACGCCGAAGCCGACGTCCTGGAGACGGAGCTGCTGCGCGACTACATTGCGTACGCCAAAGAGAACGTGCATCCCCAGTTGACGGACCAGTCCGCGCAGTACATCATCGCCAAGTACGCGGAGATGCGCAAGGCGGGCGCTCGCTTCGGACAGGTCGGCTTCCTCATTTCGAGACTTTGTGATGTTCGCGCGCAGATCTCCGCCTACGCTCGCCAGATCGAGTCGCTCATCCGACTGTCCGAAGCCTATGCGAAGATCCGTCTCGCCGACGTCGTCACCGTGGACGACGTGGAGAACGCCTACGAGTACGAGATTTGGATTTCGTTTTTCGACCAACAAGAGTTCTCTCCTCTCCCAGACTGCATCGTACCGCCCTTCGCCAGACATCGATGGTTGCGCGCCAGGCCTGCTAGCCGCTCAACGGAAGACTGCGCCACATTTTGCTGCCCCCCCCCCCCCACTACTCACGACGGCACACGTTCGAGGGACGAAGTGAAGACGTCATCGCAGAACGCTCGTTGTTCATTTCCTTCCATCTCATTTCGTTCGCTGCATGCGTCCGTCAGTGTGTACACCCGCAATGATTGTCGTTTCGAATCTGCCAGGTTCTGTGCATGCTAGGGGGTGGTGGTGCTCCACAAATTACATGTATTCGATGTTAACGATAGTTAGTTGCTCTGTACATTAGATGTATACGCTTCCGGCGTCGTCCTCGTCGCTCTCGGAGCTCGTTTCTACGACCCGCGCCATTGCTGCCAGCGGCGGATTGGGGTTCTGAACGACAGTGGAGATTCGGTGGACGTACAACGAGTGAAAGAGAGACCGAGGCGGTGCGTCGATGTCCGCCGCCCTTGATGGAGTGCCGCAGTCCGCGCACCATCTGCTCCTTGTCGGAGAGTCCGTCCGAGAAGGCGGCTGCCGCCTCGAGTGATCGCTCAAGCGACGTCGCACCCATCGAGCTAAATCTCCAGCATTCGAAGTTTGCGGTGCGGTGGCGGTACCCGTCCATCTCGGCGAGTCGAGCGACGCGGCGTTGAGCGGCCGCCTCGAAGGTTCGTCGTGCGGTGGCCGAGTCGACGGACGAGTCGAGAGCACAGTCGTCCGTGATCGACGGCTTGCGCGCCGTCGGGCCCGTCTCCTCGCTGCTCGTCTCCGCCGACGCGTCCGACTCGTTCTGGTCGGCCGTTCGGCGACGTGCCACCGCTTCCACATCGGCGGCTGCGTCGGACGATGACGACGCGCCTCGAGAGTCAGTTCTCGCTACAGCACTGCCGTGCATCGTCATGTTCGGGGTGGATGTGGACGGGAGCACAGCATTGGCAATGGTCGCCGCCGCCGCCGCGAACGCAGATGAAACCTCCTCCTTCTCCTCCTCTCGTTGGTTGGCCGCAAGCGAGTCGTGTCCCACGAACGTCTTGCTGCGTCTCGATCGAACAGCCGTCGGAGAGGTGGCTCCGTCGGTGGTCGCTCGACTGCTCCCAGGCGCCCACGAACTACGCTGGGCTTGCGTATAGTCTGCCGAGCGACGCACTGCAACACGGTGGTGATGATCGATGAGAGGGCGAACAACAATGTCACATCGCACCTGCGCCAGCTCGGTTCGGACAGCCGCGCACGAATGCGGGCGCCGTCTCGTTTGCAGACGCGCCCTGTCCGTAGTGATGAAGATGGAAGTGGTGATGCTGGTGCAGGACCGCGTGGTTCGCCGGACGACGCGACTTGGCCACAATGCGAGAGTCCGAGAGGCGACCTTCCGAGGCGCGGTACAGGCTCGATGGGCAGGCGCAGTGCTGCAGATTATGGTCCATCATCATCATGGAGAGGTTGCAATTAGGGGAATGGCATATGGATTATGATTATTACCGATGCACAACAACAGCGACCGCACAGATGGCCGTGTGGGCTGCTCGTTGTGGCCGACGATAGAGCTGTCGAGCCGGCCCAGCCAGAGTCCGAAGACATGCCGGACGCGCGACTCGGCGAGCCGCGTCTCAGGACCGGGAACAGGGTCGGTCGACTTACGGGCGGCACCGCAGTCACCACGCTCGGGGCTCGTTTTCGTCTACGTTCCTCTTGATTGGGGAGGGCTCCACGCTCGTCATACCTGCTATCCCGATACTTCTGCTGCTGCTGCTCCCGATCCTGGTGTTGGACGACCGTCGTCTCGTCCTCGGCCGAGGAGTGCGACGAGGACGAGGACCAGCACCGGGCGGCCGTCGTGTCGTCGGTGGTCCATGCGCCGGCGCCTCCACTCATGGACGGACTCATCGCGACGCTGCTTGTCGGAGGATCCTGTCGCGCGCATCCGCCCATCGACAGAGCCGCGCGCAATTCGTGCTCCAGACGATCGATCGTCTCTTGCTGGGTACGCAGTCGGAACTCGAGATGCTTCGAATCCTAATACGACATGCGTACGAAAGAGCACGGCGACGAACCCTCTGTTTGAGTTCCATCTCGCCGAGACAGGCCGACAGGTCGCCGATCATCCGAGTCGCGCGCTCGTACTTCTCCTCGTACAGCCGTCGAATCTCCTGCGCATGTCGCAGCTCTTCGTTTCGCCGCTTCTCGAGCTCGTCGCCTGAATTCCGTCGCCGTCTGCTTTCACGCCGTGTCTTACATCGTCGTTTGAACTGTTGCACAAAGTCGATCTTCGCGTGTCCCGACTGCGAGTTGTCGTACTGCACGTTCTGCGCCTCGACGTGCCACATCTGAGAGCGTCGCAGCCACTGCTGTTCGTTCCAGTGCGACAGCTCTCGCTCCAGGGCCTGCAGGTGCTGGCGAAGCTGAGTGAACGACGGTCGGTTGAGCGGCTTCTGCGCCCAGCACTGTTTCAGCAGCGCCTTCAACGACTCGGGAAAGTGAGTCGGAAGTGGAAGTGACAGGGTGCTGCAACGGTGTGTCACTCTCGGAAACGACTGTGCCGCCCTCTCACTTTGTGCCGACGCCGTAGATGATTGCCATGCTTTCGAAGCCACGGTACGGTTCCTGGAGTGGCGCGATGGTGACTGTGCGCGAGAAAGAGCAATCAAACCTCGTAGGTGAACATTTCCCAGACGACCACTGCGAACGACCACACGTCCACCTGACGAATGCCATCTTGCCTTCGCGCCGCCAAACTGTCCGCCAACCTTTTCGCTGCACGGCTCCTTCTTGATCATTTCGGGCGCCATCCAACTGACGGTCCCGCAGGCAGACATCACCTTGCTCTTGACCAGATCGATCTCTCGAGCTGTGCCAAAGTCGCAGATCTTGAGGTTGTCGACCGCATCCACGAGAATGCTGCAAGACGACTAGCGTGAGTGAGTGCAACAAGAACGAGAGACTTGTAGCTCTTGAGGTCGCAGTGCATGATCTGCTGTCGATGCAGGTAGTCCATTCCGTCGCACAGCTGATTGCACCAGGCCAGCACCTTGTCCTTGTCCAGGAACATTCGGTCGCGAAGCACGTCCGCCAGCTGGCCGCGTTCACAAAACTCCATGACGACGCAGTAGCATGGCGACTGTGTGCAAACGCCCAGAAACTTGATGACGTTCGGGTGATCCAATTTACGCAGGTGCCGGATGTTCGTGTCGGTCGCATCGCGCACCTATCAACCGGATTGACTTTCCATCCAACAGCCACCGGTCAAGAGCGACCCAACCTTCTTGACGGCCACAGTGCGTCCGTTCATGAGACCGGTGAAGACGACGCCCTGCGATCCGGACCCGTGCCATTTCAGGTCCGAGATCGAGTCGAACGCCACCTCCCAGTCGTCGTCAACAGCCGTACCGTTTCGCACGGCCGCCATTGATCTGTACGGCCATTGTTGTCCAGCGTAACAGGCCACCGCTCTTACAAGGGAAGGGTCTCAACTTACGGTGAGCTTTCGGAGCGAGACATACACCATTCGATAGGGCTTGAAAAACTGTAT
>JACMII010000028.1:46205-66820 GCA_014805405.1 Bunonema sp. RGD898 | reverse complement strand
GACGGATGGATCGCTCCCCGACCCGTTCCCTCATAGTAGCGATGTTGGAGTGCGAATAGCGGAGCGCTCAGGTTCTTTGCCCACTGAAACGTCGACACGTCTAGCTAGTCAGCACTTCTCAGCAGGAAATGCAAACCTGCACGACGGGCAATTCCTCATATCCGATGGTCGCATCCCCGTCCAACGTCTCCCAGGCTCCGAGCCAGAGGATCTGCGTATTCGAGACGTCCGGAGTGGCGTATTTGAAGTTGGTGTAGTAGGTCTGCAGATCATCCTTCTTCTTCAGTGCGCAAATTAATAGCAACGATCAACGGATTTGGGTGTCGTGCGCTGTTGCACTTAAAAACTTTGTGACCAGCTTTCGTTGTTATCGAAGACTTGAGTGCTTTGGAAAAGAGAACCCGTCATCACGCATAGCCAACAATGATCTGCGTTTTCTCGAAGGTTCGAGCGGTACCGAAGCCACTGCTACAAATTAGACCTGCTGGAAGGCGCCGACGGTCGCGTTTGTGTAATCAATCTGATTCCGGAAGTAGGACTTCGTCGTGATCGTGGGCTTGGGCGTCGTCGTCGCTGTGAATTTATAGTGTACGTCTATGATTGCGCAATGTGGAATACGAGTTGTAGGCTTGGGCGTATGCGGTGTAGTGGTTTTTGTCGTGCGTTTCTTCGTCGATGACGATGCTGTTTGAGCGATAAAATATACTGGATTCCGTTAACGCAAACCCGTCTGAGTTGTCGTATCCGCCGCTGCTGCCGTCGTCGTAGCTGCTGCCGCCGTCGTCGTAGCTGCTGCCGCTGTCGTCGTAGGCGCTGTCGTCGTCGTAGGCGCCGTCGTCGTCGTAGCTGCTGCTGCTGCCGTCGTCGTAGCTGCTGCTGCGGTCGTCGTAGGCACCGTCGTCGTCGTAGGTGCCGCTGCCGTCGTAGCCTCTGCCTCTGATGGTGGGGCCGTGGATGCAACAGTCGGATGGGCTAAATCGCACTAGGTGTAATTAAACCAAAAAAATCGAGCTACGGCGTGTTATAGTCGCCACCGTAGTGCCAGCAGCAATGGCAAGCGTCACGAACAACGCCAGCGCCAGCCGGGCCTGAGAAATGTGTAACAACGATCGAATAACCCGAATATCACCGGCCGGTGCGAGCCGTATCGTCTCGCCGCCATCAGTCGCGCGCCTGAATATTCGTTTGATTTCCAAGAAATAGAGTCTGAGCTCTTCTTGTCACCGGTATGTTTGTCTTTCTCGCTCCCTCTCTTCCTTGAGCCCCTCCCCTTCTGCGTTGTGTAATCCTGATTAGAACGCGCGCGCATTCCGACTCTCCTGCCGCCCGCTGCCCTCGCCCACCACGACGGGGGAGAGATAACACTGAACCTTCACGTGGAGTCTAATCTCGAGATTATCGGCGACGAGACGCCGCTCCCAGCGCAGCGCGAAAAACCTCCTCGCACGCGGTTGCCCGGAGAACAAGCAGGGCGCGACAACCGTCATCTGCCAGTCGGTATCGTCTTGCGATGCAGCACACGTCTGCAAAAGGGAAATCGAAGAAGAACCCTTGAACTGTGGTTGCCTCGCCCTGGACCACGCATTTTGTGAGATACGAGAACGCAGTTTTGAAGATAAACAGCAGTTCGCACCGCAGTTCACTCGACTGACTGACCATCCATGCATATAGAGTGAGCTATGCCGAGTCTTTGCAGTTCTGCTTCCACATTTTCATCAAGTCGAAGTGACGGAAACGAAACGCGCGCTTTGCCGAAAATCTGCGTAGACGAGCGTTTTCTCTCAATGCGTCCTGACTGTGTGTGGTTTGCGTGTATTATGGAAATAAAATCAATCAGATGATAATTGACAGGATAGTCAGCATGACGACCACGGGAATTGAGTGCGTGCACACGCGTCCATTTCACGTTACTCCATCGACGAACTAGGCTTGTATCGGTAAACAGGGGGTGGTGCAAAATACAAACATCTTGGTCGGAAACGTTGGCCGCAACTAGAGTCGCCAGTCACGCGATCGATGCACAATTTCGACAGCCAACGTCCACAACTCGTTCCCGCCGCGTATTCCACCAACACGGCCCGGAGAGGGCGGCGACTACACTCAGCAGGTAAATCAATCTTTACGCTTCTCTGTCGTCGAATGTGAGGCTGTACTGTATCCGTGTGATATTGTTTCGTCCATCGTGTTTTCGTAGACTCGTGGCGAATCTCTCGCTCCTTTTCTCGAGCAACCGACGTTTGTCCTCGTCGATGGCCGGCGCACGACCAAGTCATTCGCGTGCCGACGGCAGTGAGTTCTTGAGGCTGGGCGTCGCAGCGACCGAGACCGGAAGCAGATGTTGCTCGGGATCGAAGAGGAGCTCGTGACGGGCCTTCTTTCGAGTGAGCGAGAATCCTCGCCGCAGGAGACGGATGCGCTGGTCCGGTAGAAGCGGCAGCTGGGAGTCCGTCGCCTCGAGATAGTCGCGTTTCTCGCTCACGGCGCGCCTGTCATATTTGTCAAGATTGCGGTGGTGAGGGAAACGATGAGTCATCGCCTACTGTCCGAGGAGCTGATTGAAGTGCGTCGAGAGGTGCCGCCTCAGGAGGGTTTTGTTCGCCGGGATCTGCAGCAGCTCGGCCAGCGACTCGGCCGTGAAGGAGGGCTCGAGAATCTGCAGTCGCGGTGGTTCTCGGTGCGCGTCGCGCACAACAACCCACCATGATGGCGCCGTTGAGGCCGGCCGCCAGGAGATGCGGCACGAACTCGGCCAGGTCGATGTGGCGCAGCCACTCGCAGGTCGCCGACTGGGACCAGCGCGACACCTCGAGTTGGCAGGGCACCCGCTGGAGCAGTCGCACGTCGAAGCGTCGGTCGATCGCGGACGGCGACCATCCGTAGTCGCGCAGGTGTTGCAGCGAGCGAGCGAGCGAGGCGGCGTGCAGCACCGACGTGACGCGCAGGTACTATCACATTGCCCTCTTCCATCTCCCTCGCCGAGGCGACGACAAGCCCCACCTCATAGACGTCCGACATGGTCAGGAGGAGGAGCGTCGCTCCGTCGATCCTCGCTTCCAAGAAGTTCTGCTTGTATTGCGGCAGGCCAATGTCGTCGAGCCAGCGTTGGATCTGTCGCAAGAGCACTCGTCAACATGATGACCCGGTTCCCCTCGCACCTGTGCGCAGTCCCAGAAGTCGATGGGCTCGAGGTTTCCGCCGGCGGGCGTCTCTTCGATTCGACGAAGCAACGACAGTAGACGTTTTCTGAGACACCACACTTTCGGCCTCCCATTTGTCAAGGCGCACCTGTGGATGGGATTCTTCACGCCCAGCTCGTGCTCCAGCTCGCCCGCCGCCATGTTCAGCATGTGTCTGCCGGAGCGCACGGCCGACAGGGCCGCGGGCGCGTACTGCGAGTAGCCGACGGCCGCAGCGAGCCAAGCAGCCACCTGAGAACGTCTCATTTGCTCGCGCCGACTGCGATCGATCGACCGACCTGATCCGAGGTCCATTCCACAAAGTGTCGGAGCGGCGGACGCAACTGTCCCGTCGTGCTCGGTAGAAGCGTGTGCGTCGATCCGGACGATGGCAGTCGCGCGGACGACGTGGATCGCGAGGCGGAGCCACGCCGCAAGTCGCCGTCGTTGGGTTCGTGCGAGCTGGAGCGCGTGAAGCGGGCGAACAGGTTGCGCAGCGACGACCGGGTCTTGTCCCGGCGCAGACGCGCCGACTGTGTGGCGGCCGACCGATTCGACGGCGCGTTCGACGAGGCCGAGGCGCGTCGTCGTCGCGACGTCGACTCGTCGTCGCTCTCGACTGCAATCACACGCACGTTGCTCGACGAACTCCCCGCTCTTCGATTGTCAATCGTCGGCTGTCAGGCTTAGGCTGCTGCGCACGACGGACGCTAAGTGAGTGGTTGTTCGTTTCGCTAGCGCGAAGAAGAGGCGTCGGTTCAGCACACATAGAGAGAGAGGGAGGGAGGAAGAGAGGAAGAGTTAGCCGAGATCGGCGGTGCAATTGCAGCAGCTGTCCCGCTGACTCTACGTGTCGGCCGCCGTGATCGGCCGGTCGACGGTGACAGAAGGACAGCAGTAGCGAGCGAGCGTGGATGGTAGAGCACACAGAGAGAGAGAGAGAGTGGGTGGGGGAGTGAGAGGACGAGACGGGCAGCAGCAGCAGCAACAGTAGCAGCAGCAACTGTCAGGGTGAAGGATTAGTCGAGCAGGGGGCGCGTGTGCTCATTCGCTCTACCTAGCGTGGGCGCCGATCGAGCTCGTCGCGGCTTCGAGGCCGGCTTGCCCACAGGCGTGATGATGGCCTGAAAGAGACGGCGCACCGGCGAGCCGACCGCCTTTCCGGGCGGCTCGCCCCGTTTCGAGCTCCTCTTTCTTCGAAGACTGGACCTTGCTGCTGCCGCTGCCGCTGTTGTTGTTGTTGGCGGCAGTGGCAAGGCCGGATGCAGGGCGGCCGGCACGAGCTGATAGCCCTCGCAAGGCATCTGTCTCGGCGGCTCTGGCGGGGGAGGCGGCTCTGGCGGGGTGGAGGAGGTGCGCCGCAGACGACGCGGCATTCGTAGGTCGCCGCCGCCGCCACCACCGTCAACTACGGGAAGCTCACCCGTGCTGGTGGCCGAGCGTAGCAACGACGACGATGCGGTCGACGACGCTCCGCCGGCGCCGCCGTTTTCAGCGACACGACCACGCGGAAGACCGAGCGCAGAGGACGCCTAGATGTGTTGGGATTGCATTCGCAGACGATGGACTTGTGTAGTCGCACCTTTCCGGCGTGAAGCGAGCGCGGCAGCGACGAGAACGACTCCGAGCTGCCGACGCCGCCGTGCAGCGTCCCGACGCGTCGCAGTTCGTCCAGCTCGGCGGCAAGCTGTCGGGCGGCCGCTAGCCTGCAGCAGCAGCAGCATTCATGAGCGCTTCGGTTGCCCACTCGGCAATGTTACCCGCGAAGCGAGGAGTTCGACGGCGAGACTCCGACTGGCGGAGGAAGTTGCGCTTGGTGGTGCTGCTGCTGCTGCTGTTGCTGATGAAGCAGCTGCCGTCGAGGCGTTCCGCCCACCGAGCAGGATGCGGACTGATGCGAGGGAGATGCGCTCAGGGCTGCGGCCGCCGACAGCGACGACGAGTAGGACGAGGACGACTGAAGAGGATGAGCGCAATTTTCGCGCATGCTAGAACGGGAAGAAACCTGAACATGTGGCTGCTGCTGCTGTTGCTGCTGCTGTCGACCGTTGTCGAGAATGCCCTGCGAGATCGTCGCCGGCGTTTGGAGAGAGGTTGATGCGCAGAGCGAGAGCGGCATCGAAGTGGAATGGGCCATCAAGGCCGACGATCCGCCGTGATCTGACTCGTCCTCCTGCAAGAGTGCATGAATGTAGACGTAATGCGGCCGCGAAGCGATGCGCTGCTAACCATCAGAAGGCGCCGAATCTGAGCGTTCAAGTCGAACGGTGGCTGATGCTCGACGGCAGTATGGCTGCTGTGCGAGTGCGGAATGTGCGCGAATCTGGACGCAGGTCGGGGACCGTCGTCGCTGAACCGCTCCATCCGTTCGCTGTTTTGTCGCGACGTCTGCTGCAGTTGCTGTTCGTCGAGCGCCGCGAGCAGGTGATTGATCTGCGCGTTCTTGGTCTCGTTGTCGGCGATCAGTCGCTGAACGGCCGAACGCAGCAGCTCCATCTCGTCATCTAGTTGACACGATTCATCATCGGCATATGGTTCTCGTTTGACCGTACTGTGTCGCTTCTCGTTTCTGGCCAAGAAGTTGGAGGCGGCCGAATTGGGATGGCCCACGTTCTGATGCATCTGGATGCCGACCATCGACTGGGAGAGTTGCTCAATCTCGACCTGCGAATGCCACCACTCCTCTACATCGGCTGCGGGACGATTGACTGACCTGAGATTGATGCAACTTCCTCTCGGTCTCGGCCTTTTCGCTTTCGAGTGACGCGAATTTCTGCTTCAGCTGCGCAACCTCGCTCGCCAGGGACATATTTGAGAGTTGTCGACGTGACAACGACGCTTTTCCACTGCCGCCGCCGCCGCCACCGTCCGTACTGGAAGCCGAGTCGAACTTCTGCAATCGTATCGCAACACTTATCAATTTTCGAGCAAGCGAGATGCGGTCTGCTGCCAGTAACTTTGTATCCAGAACGAGCCCCATTAGATGCGGATTTAAATGTTGTTCTCGCCATCGATACTATCGTGATGCGCATGTAATTATAACGTGAAAACGCAATGCAACGTGAATGTAGGCACGTAGAAGCACCCCACCTCATGTTGAGAAGCCAATTCGTCGCCGGCGATAGCTCCTCTCGCTCTGGAGGAGGCCGCTCCGGACTGATGCTGTTGTCGGTTTGCCAGAATTCCCTCGAGGTCGGCGATCTTCTCCCTCTGCGCCGACACCTGTTCCGTGAGCACGGACACCTGAATCGCGAAATTCCTCCGCTTCTCGTGCGAATTGCACCTGCAGCGCGAGACTGTCTCGGGCCATGGCGAGACGTTGCAGCTTCTCCTGCAGTTCCGGGTATTCGGGACACGACGCCGTTGACATGGACGGCGACGGGCTCTGAATTTGTACGTTCTATGCTGAACGCCTCATGGTTTGTAGTAGGGCCATAAAAGCTCGTTAATCATGCAGGCGTTCCACTTTAGAGCACACATGCACACACGTCAGAGCTAGTAACGGCAAACAGAGCTCAGTTTACCGCCGCTACACATCAAGAAGCCGAGCGAACGGACAGCGCGGCAGACAACAAAGGCAGCGCGTAGCATGTAGTTGCGGCACGGCACATGTAGTGCTGATGTCTTTCCCCGCTGCCCTGCCCCCTTCGGGCGCGGCTAAATACCCGACACATTCATCATGTGACACACACACACACACAGAGACACGCTCGCAAATCCCCCTCTTGCCCTGGTGGTGGCCGTCGTCCAGGAGAGGCCTCTGAGTAGGAGTCCACGTCGTCGTTTCGCGCACTCCGTCGCCTCGTCCTCGTCCGCCTCGCCCTCCTCGTCGTCGTCCTCCTCCTCCGGCTCCTCGTCCTCGTCCTCCTCCTCCTCCTCGTCGTCCTCGTCCGTCGACGTGCGTCGCAGCAGGAGCGCGGCACTGGCGGAGAGCGAGACGCCGCCGCCGGCCAGATCGCCGCCGCGACGATGGGCCTGGCGGGCTGGCGTCGACGAGTAGTGAACGTTGGGATGCAGTTGACCGAGCGGTGGATGCGGAAGCGGCGGAGCCCCGTACCTGACAGATTCGCGATCGGACTCTCGGCATCACTACGCGCGAGACCCTCGTGTCTAGCTAGCACAGCTCTCGGCTTTTCTTCCATCAACGACAACGAGAGAGAGAGAGAGCCAAGAGTGGAGGAGGAGAAGATTACTTGGAATCGCTGAACGATCGATGAATTCTCTGCTGCTGCCGTCGTTGCTCCTCGAGCTGTGTGTAGTAGAGCGCCGGCGCTAGTGGCGCCGTCGACTTCTTGGCGCCCGGTCCGGTTCGGCGCTGACCGCTTCGCTGCGTGGACACGAGGACGCCGCTCGAGGACGCGGACGACGAAGGCGGACGGTAGGGCGGCGGCGGAGGCAAGTAGGAGCAGGAGGAGCCGCCCGAACTGAGCGCCGACCCGAAACCCGAGTCCGTGGTGGTCGGCGGACGGCCGACAGTCGCCGCAACGGCAGCGACACCTTGGGGCGCGACGATGGGCGGCACGGGGGCCGCGGTCGGTTGCAGGCCGCTCGCCACACGCGACGACCACTGTCTGAAAGCAGAGAGGCCTGGGAGCTGGCCGGTAACGCAATTAGACGAGCGGCTGTCGCCGATTCCTCCGTACTGCTTTGGGATGTGTGCGTGTGCGCGCACGAAAAGGACAGCCCGTTTTGGACTGTCACGTCACACGCATAGAGGGAAGGCTTCGAAAGAGGAAGATCGAGCCCGGGGCCCGATATCGCTCGTCGTCTGACCGCGTACTCGACTTGCAGTGAGCGCGTCGCACGATTCTGCGCCCAGAAATCGATCGCTCGCTGGACACGAGCACTAGCGCAAGCGTGCGCGCGCAATTTCAGTGTCCAACAACAACACGATTAGAGTGGGAGGAGGGAGAGGGACACGGCTGGTTCGGCCGTCCTTCTTAGACCCAATTCGGCTGTGCCGCGTGCCAGTAATGACGTCGGCTCTGCTCTTCGTCGCCACAAGACTGGAAGACGGCGAGGAAGAGAAGGAGGGGGAGGAGGAGAAGGGAGATCGTAAAGTTGCGCGTAGGAACGCAAAACACATGCTCTCTCTCTCAGCTATGCAAGAAGGAGAAGACTGACGGAAAACGAGGTCTGCGCAAGTGGAAGACGGGAAGGGAGAGAGAGAGATACTCTATTCGCTCTGGCCGCCCTCTCAGCAGCACGCGCGCGCGCGCGCCGAGAAACCTAATTAAGAGGGCGGCGTCTGAAGAGGGATGGTGGAAGAAGGCGGTTCCGGGAGGAGGAAGAGGGAGAGCCGGCCGCAACAAATGCGCGGGACCTGTGAATTTTGACGACGCTTCCGCCGCCCGTCGACGACGAGATCGGGAGACTGGAGCGCAAGCCCTTGGACGAGGACGACGAATTGCGAGCCAGCGACGAGGTCGACGAGGTCGCCGCGATCGGGCCCAGCACGGCCGCCTGAAGAGGCCGCCGGTTCCGATGTCTCATGCAAATCTCTCGGAATCTGGACCTCGAAGGCGCCGGGCGGCGCGGAACCGCACAGAGTCAGGCGCTGATAGTGGCCGCCGTTGGTCGCCTGTCCCTGCTGATAGTCGTCATGATGATGATGATGATGATGGTGATGCTGATGGCGCTGATGAGACGTCGCCTCGGACAGGATAGGAATTGCGCTCGAGGAAAGGGTCGAAGTCAGCGAGATAATGCGCTGTCGACGACGATGCGGTTGCGCCGCGTGCTTATCGTCCATTTCGTCGCGTCGTCGCCTTCTTCCCTTCGCTTAGTTCGAAGCAGCAGCACTGGCGGCGACGGCGGCGGCTGAGATCGACTGGCCAGTGGTGGTAATCGGGAAGAGGAGGAAGGCGAGAGAAAGGGTCTTGTGTACGCGGCGGCGGCGGCGGCGGCCGGCCGGCTCAGAGCAAGAGAAAGAGCGGCGGCGGCAGCCACACGACGACACCTGACGCAGCTGCTGTGCTGATGCGCCAGCCGAAATTCCTGCGCCGCCCGACCGCGCTGACTGACCTTCCTCCTCATCGGCCTTCTGCACATTCCTCCAGCGGACAACGACAGGATTCGGTCGGCGATGCGCCGGCTGGTTCCCTTCCTCTTCCTCCTCCTCCCTCCGCCGCTCTCATTGCCGGACTACTGGACGTTCTCAAGATCAGTCGTCCTCCCCCTTCTGCCCCTATGTGCGGATTCCGTTCGCACTCGGCGCAGCTGTCGCCCCGTCGCCCAACGGGCGTTCGTCTCTCGTGAGCGGGACGTGCGGTTGTTGCTCGATCGTTGATGTGTTGACATGCGGTGTGAAGGAAAAGGGGGAACTAGCTGGCGGGACCGGTCACCGCCTCTCACTCTCGCGGCGGCGGCGGCGGCGGCGTGGGTGAAAGAGAGAGAGAGAGAATTCAACATGGGGCTGGGTCAGCTGCTATCCGGATATCTCTTGGGCTCGCGTGCGTGCGTGTGCGTGTGTATGCACGGGTGTGTAACCCGGGTGGTGCGCGCACACGATTACACACGCACGCAGAGACTGGCACTGATCGCGCTCGACAGCAGTCGCAGAAAGACTGATCAGTGCAAGACGGCGAGTTGAAAATAACCCGCCCCCAGCGAGAGGGCACACTACCCACGCGCACACTGATTGGTGGAATTCCAGAGGGGCGACAACGCAAAGTACATTTTAGCGGCGCGAGGCTGTCAATTAGCACAAGCACAATTCACCGCACACATTAGAGAAAGTTAGTACAAACACTGCATGCATGCAAGCAACCGAGAGTGGGAAAACCTTGTTTCGCATCACTCACCGCAAGCGGGTCCGTCCTCGGGGTCAGATGATGATGGTGATGATGATGATGTTGAGTCGTTCCGTTACTGCTCGTGTTCGCGCTTCGGGCGCTCACTGTTCCTCCTCCTCCTCCGCCGCCGCCGCCGCCGCTGCCGCCGCTCGCCATCCAGCGCAGGATCTTGAGCTGGCTCTCGGCATCCGGTCGCCTGCCCGCTTCTCGGTCCGTCGCGAGCACGGTTGCTGCTGCTGCCGCCGCCGCCGAAGCAGCTGGGACCGCGTCTCCCTCGTCGTGTTCGATGGCCTGAAGAGCTGTCATGTGCAGAGCGGCCCAACCCCCGCATAATGGTTGTGGTGTCCGTACGCGGAGGAAGTCGCGCAGAGCTGCTTCGGCTGTTGGCGGAGGAGGAGCCGGCGGCGGAGCCGTGGATGGGAGTGGTGGAGGCGCCGGAGACGAAGGATGATGGCGATGAGCCGCCGTCACCGTCGCCGTCGCCACCGGCTTCCGCGGCCCGTCGTCCTCGGACGTCGTGGTGGGAGGCGTCTCGGAGGCGGACACCGCCGCGGGCGACTCGACGCCCGAACTGGAGGAGCCTGCAAGTACGGGTGCTAGCGGCTCAGCTTCCGTTCACTGGGATCGCGATTTGCGAGGGCATAAAATGCGTCGTCTGCTCGAAGTGAACCGACGCTCTCAGATGGGCGAGATCGAGTGTTGCGCTCACCTCTGCGCCGATCGTCCTCCTCGTCGTCAGGTGCTCGTTTCGGCTGAATCGTCGTCGTTGTAACGGTCCACTCTCTGACAGAGATGTTGCTGTTGTTGTTGCCACTGTCCGAGTTCGTGCCGGTCGGCGTGCTCGGCGACTCGACGCCGCTCTCCACCGATCGAACCGTCGTGCTCAGTCGGCTGGACGACACCCACTCCGAGGACAGGACCGGTTTCGGAGGCACCGGCGGCGGAATCGCCGCAAACGGACGGGCCGAGAAGAGTTGGCTAGCTGCAAAGACATGCGTTTGGTGACGGAATGGCAAACTGTTGAGAATCTTGCAAACTATCGCCGTTTCAAAGAACGCAGGAAATTTGAATGAGAAGAATTGGAGACGCAAGCTCCCTCATCCGGAGACATGCACAGGTGTAACATATACATGGTGATAATAGCTGTGTTGGAAGGAAGTCCGCAACACTCACTGGTCAGGCTGCCCAGTCCGTTGTGAAAGATGCTGGCCGTCGCAGAGAAGAGTCGCGGGTGCTCGTCCACCATCGTATTATGGTGTCCGCTGCCGCCGCCACCGCTGCCGCTGCCGAATCCAGACGATCGGGTCTCGCTTGGAAAGCGCACCGCTCGACTGGCAGCCGACTCCGGGTGATGGTAGCGCTGATGCAGATTCCGAAAGTCGTTGTCCGTCGACGGCAATCGTCGAGCGCTGTCCTTTCGGATCTCTGCATAGCCGTGACTCGTGCTCATGGTGAACGGTGCTGTGGCGGCTGAGTGTGGCCAGCGATTCCCGTTCCGCACGTCGTCGTCGTCGCCACCGTCGTCTTCTTCTTCTTCTTCTGCTCCGCCCTGCTCGGGGGGCTCGTTGTCGTAGCGAGCGCGGAGGCGTCCACTGCAAATCGATGCGCGTTTCTCTTCCACGCTGTCGATTTGTTAACCCACGTCGTTCCATTCGGGTAATAATGAGGTAACGGCCACTCGGCAAGACGTACCTCTTGTAGGGTGCCGAATTATTGACCGGCGAGCCAGACAACAACGACGGCGACGGCGAGTCACCGGATGCCTGCTGCCGCTGCTGCTGTCCAGCGGCTTGCCTCCGTTGGCCTGTGAGCGCAATTCTCTCCCTGTACACCCGTCTTCAATTTCCCCCGCGCGCGCGCTCTCCCTCCCTCTCTCTTTCGGGGACGAACAACCCTTTAGCGAACACTCGCCGTCACCAGCACTACATCGTGCTGCTCTGGGCACCTCTCTCTCTCTACCGGAGGGGACGCTAATTCGGTCTGCCGCTGCTGGCGGGAAAGAGCGAGAGGGGAGAGAGAGAACCTCATCAAGCGAAGAACGAGCCGCCCACGTTAGCAGCTGCTGCGGTGGCTGCGCGGTGCGGGAAATCGACACACACGAGCGCGCGCGCGCGCGAGCCGAGAAGAAATGGCGAGCAGAGGGGGAGGAAGAAAACAAAAACAACTAGATGTAATCGTCCAGCTGACAGTCAACACGCATTTGGAGGAAGACGCCGAAGTGCGGCGGCGGCGGCGATGGCTCAATCGATGGTCTGTGGGGCGAGAGGGGGCTGACGCGTTCACATTCGACTGAGTCATGCAACTCTGGGCACAAGGCAGAGGCGAAAAGCGGTTATCAGTCTGGCGCAGTGCAGCGCTGCGCATTCCTGAGGCGACAATCGCGCCCGCCCATCGCTCGGCGACCGTCGAGTGCAGCAGTTCATCGGGTCGCAAACCGGAAATTAGTAAGGGGGCGGGGAACGGAAGTTTGCACCGCGCCGTCGATGCCGTCGTGCCGAAAGAAATGGGCGCCGTTGGAGGAGAGAGAGATCGTGAGAGGGAGGAAGAGCCGTTACTACTGCCACTAACTAAGACTCTCTGGCACGCACATGCACGCACGCATCACCCATTCAGGCGCCTCCGTGTGGAATGGCTGATGTTGTGTGGCGCGCACGCGCACATCAACACGAGAGAGAGCGAGAGACGACGGCGACAACGGAGGGGGAGGAAGAAGAGACAGTCGTAATAGAGGGAGAACGGCGAAATGATTGTCGGGAAAGAGAGTGCAAGAACGACCACACCCTGCAGCCGATCGCTGAACACAGCACGCGCGCGCGCGCCAGCTGCATTCCATTTCACTCGTCTTCCTGCACACACTGCGAATGTGCGTGTGTGTGATAATGCCAGAAAGGAGGAAGAAAGGGAGCGAGAGAGAGAGAGAGAGCGAAATCGAATGGCGGCGCACAAGGGGAAAGAGAAGAAGACAAAACGGGGGGAGGGAAGGGCGACGCGAGCAGCGGCGAACATCATTATCCACACGGGCTCCCGCGGGAAATGGCGCCGAAAGAGGAGAAAGCCCGCGTGGGAAGGAACAAGCGGCGGCGGCGACTGACAAGGGCACGTCAGTCATCAGTCATCCTGTTTTTCGCCGACCCAACCCACGTGGTAGAACTTTGCTCGAAAAGCGAGGTTCCGGCTGTTATTCGATACGATTCAAACGGGGCGGAGAGAGAGAGAAGGAGCAGCCAGTTTCCGCCGTTGCCAGCCTGCGTGCGTGCGTGCGTGCAAATGAGACGCCCCGATGCACTTTCCTCGGCGCAAAAGAGTGCGCGACCGGCGGCCATTAGCATGCACCGAATCCGGACACGTCGGGCTGAAATTAGCGTTGCCGCTGTAGCTGTGTTTTAGCGTCACACGCTGCAGGCGGGCAAGCAGCAGCAGGCCAACGCATCGCATCTTGTCGTCGCCTCTTACGCTCAGCGCAGCAAGGCGAAGGGAGGCAAGAGAAGGGAGGGGGGCGAGGGAAGAGGAGACAGGAGAAGCATGACAAGCTTTGGCCGAAAGCAAATACGCACGAGCACGCACGGAATGACAAAGGCGGGGAAAGGCGACAAATCGTAGCGGCGGCAACGGCGGCGCAAATTCGCCGCCTCCGTGTCCATCTCGCTGGCCGCTGTATGTACACATGCGATGAGGAGGGAATTGGCTTGAGACAGGCGCCGAAACATCGGACGTTGCGCTGAATGATCTGCACTTGGAACGCACGGGACCCTGATCGTGAAACGGCGGCATTCGGCGCTGTTACGAACCAGATAACAAGAGCCTGGGAAGGGAGGAGGAGGAGGAGGAGGAAGCCAAATAAACTGGCGTCGTCCTCGAGCAATAGCGCCAGCAGCACTGAAACGACGACCACTCATCGTGTGTGCGTGTGTGTGTGCGATAAGAGCGACGAGAGAGGTGTGCGCGGCTGCGACGACTGCGACGGCGGCGCTAATCACATCACCGAGGGTGAGAGAGATGGGAGAAAAGAAGGGATTGCCCTCGTCGGGGGTGGAGGAGTGTCTTGTTCCATCCGTCCGTCCGTCCGTCTGTCCGTCCGTCCGTTTGTCTGTACCCTTTCGGTCCCCGCGGCGTGAGCGAAGAGACAGCGGTGAAGGAGATGTTGAAGGTGCGCGCCGACGGCAAAGATGGCAGCCAGTTTGGATGACTATTTCACGGGCGCGGAGGGAGGGGAGGGGAAAGTAAAGTGTGCTGCCGACTAGCAATGACGATGAGATGATCGACGGCTGCCACCGCCACCGCCATCGCCAGCCGGGATGACGATGGTCAAGGACATGCGTCTTCGTCGTCTGACCGACCGGTCTGCTGGGAAGACACTATCGGGACAGGGAATTGAGACATCTGTCAGATTAAATGGCGGCAATCAGACGGGGGAAGGCGCCGCCGCGTTGGCCGAGAATGGGGGGGGGCATTAGCTCGAATGTGTGCGCGCGCACATAAATCAACTACTGCTATGGACGCGACAGGCCCCCTACGGGGAGTCGGAAAAAATGAGAAGAAAAGGTGGTCACCTCGTGCGATAACCTCGTCTAGCTCGTCGAGCGCCGCGCTGAGCAGTGCGTCCGCAGTGACAAAGTCGCGTAGGTGCGGCATTCCTCCTTCTTGCATGCACCTGAAACTCGTGCTCTTCATCCTCATACATATGGATTGTTCATCAGGACGACGAATTGTATCATCCGATCGGTCAGGGCTAATTGGGGCTGGTCCCAGGCGTAATGCCAACGACTGCGCACGCAGCGTCGTGATGGTCATTTGAAGCTGTGGGTCTGCAGCAGGTGATGGGAGAGAGGATGATAAGGCCGCGCGCGAGGACGGACCGACGGAAAGGCAGCCGCAGCCGCAGCAACAACGACGACGACGACGAGAAAGAGGAGAAGAAGGAGTGGGGAGGTCATGTTTGGGCGGCGGATCATCTACCCACACCAAGCAACCAAGCAAAGCAATCCCTCTTCACCAGCAGCACCTGCAGAGAGTGCAAAAGAAAGGAACGCGCGATCAGGGGGATGCCACGCGCGCGCGCGCTTCTCCTCCCCACTCTTCTCTCGCTCGCCAAACATTGCGACGCGCCCGACCGGCTGCTATCGGACGAGGGTTTCAGCAAAAATGCCACTGTTTGAAACGGGCGATGTCAATGCTTGCATGCTAGCAGAGAAAGCTGTAGCTGGGGGACGAGGGAAGGACGAAAGGCGGCCGACTTTTCGCACGCGCTCGCGATTATGCGCGCCTCAACGAGCTGCGGGGAGGAAGGGAAACGGAAGAGGAAAGAAAACGAAGCAAGCCAGAATCGAACTGACGCGCGCGCGCCGCGCATTCGCATTCAGCAGCGGCACCGCTGAGAAAACAATGCGCTGACGCGTTGTAAATGGACGGCGGCCGGGCAAACGGATGAATAGCGCGAGCGCGGTGAGAACGCGACCGCCGATCTCTTTTCGGCGAAAACAATGCCACTGCACACGCGTTGCAGCCAGGTGAATGAACGACGACGCAAACGCCTGAGAGAAGATTCAAATAGCAGTAGTAGTCGTCGTCATCGCTACAGGAGACTACCGGGAAGACAGTCTCGAAGAAGCCAGACACCCATTCTCCCCCCCCCGTTCATCGTCACATCACGACGACGACGACGACGGTGTGCGAGCACGGGACTACAAATCCGTCGTTTACGCTCTTGGCCCGCCAAAATGCTGACGGCTACTACTATGATTCAGTGAGGGAAAGAGATGCTGCCGGAGTCGGGCAAGCGTGGTCAAATCCCTTTGCAATGCGGAGCTGTCAGCCGACCGCAGAGTCATAGAGACAACAACGCAGACAGACAGAGCGAGGGAGAGAGAGAGAGCACGACGGTCTCTCGTTGGCACCTGTGCGATCGATCGATCCCTCCGGTGTGGTGCAGCCTAATTGGTGACTGTCCGTCGCTCTCTGCGCAACTCGTCTGGAAATGGCAGCAAGAGCGGCAGCAACGGCAGCAACGCGTCCTAGACAAACACTCCGCGACACTCGCCGCGCGCTTGCGGATGGGATTGGCACTTGCGCAGCAGCTCATTCATTCTCGCCTCGAACGCACACACATGGAGCAGCAGCTGCTGCTGGCTGCACGGATGGATGAATGAGGGATTTGGCCGTCGTCGTCGACGGCGGACCAGGCCATTATCCTCAATATAAGGAGCTGCAGCCTCTCAGAACAATGGGTGTGACGGATGAAAGATGCACACAGCAACAACAGCAACAATACGAATGAAGGAGGACGGGATCAAAGTTGAGCGTCGTCCCCCCTCACTAATGAACGCGCGTGCGAATGTTGTCGTCAACCGAACGGGGTGCCATGCTCACGCCATCGACAAGACCTTTGCATCGTCTATCAGTCAGTCAGTCAGTCATTCGTACCAGCGTCACATGGCAAACGAGCAAGAAGGAATCTGTGCATCGTTTGCCGAACGCCGCCGCCACCGCCACGCCCACCCACGTTTTCAGGATTAAAGGCGGTTGCAAGCGGCAGGACAACAAGTAGCGCATCAAAATTCAGCGAAAGCCGTCGGTCAACAGTTTTCGTTTCTGCTTCATTTCCACCTCGTGCTTCTGAATTGAGCACAGCGCCCGGTAGTATGTTGGCCTGGGAACCAAAATAGAACAACGCCAAATCACGGCAGTCACTAGATTGTGAAAGCTTGTGAGCGAAATTCTCACTACTGAACATCTTGCCGTTGCAGGCCAGCAAGAATCAGGTAAAAGCTACGTCGGCTAAGTAGGCTTTCATTTCGAGCACGTGCACCAGCTGCTCGAGAGAATGGTCTCAAAATGGAAGAGACACGTGCCATTGAAAGGTCGAAAAAGTCGGGTGAAGGGAAGGCTTTCTCGCCTGCTCGCTCGCAGACAGACGGCCACTGACACCTGCTCGTCCCCGCTCGCCCACCCACCCGCGCATTCACCCGTCCGTCCGACTCGACTGTGTTTGCATTCAGAGCTCGCTCGCACACCTCTCCGCGTGCGTGCGAGCAAGCGGGGCGGACGAGTGCGGAAAAAGACAATCGCCGACCGTCCGGTCCACATGCGGGAGAGAGAGAAGAAAGAGTGGGGAGGGGGCAGGGAGACTGGGAAGGGAAAAGGGAGAGGAAGAGGAGGAGAATAAGGGACAGGTGTCTCCGCTGCCAGATGCACCTGCATCGGCCGGTCCTGGCGGGGAAACGACAGCGCACTCTACATGAAATGTGCTGTGTGCTGACTGGTGGATCTCGCAAGTGAAGAGGGGGGGGCGAGAGGAGAGACATAGAGTGAGTGGATTGAACACGCACGGACTCGCAATGTTTGCCGAGATGGGTGAGGGAGAGAGAAGCACACACACACACACGCACACTCTCACTCACTCTCTCGAGCCAGAGAGAGAGGGGAAGATGGACAGTCAACTAGCCAGTCGACGAGTCGCGTCCGTGCATACATCACCCACTCAACGGTGTTCGAACGGCGACCGACCAAGTTTCAGATATTCCGGGAGCAAGGCAACAGCGGCGCGCCACCATTAGTGGCAAGGAAATTAGGATAGTGGTTCCTCGGTGCGCAGACGACGTGCGTGGAATTGAATGCGCGCGAGAGGCGTGCGCATCGGACAACCGAGACGCGCACGCATTCGAAGTGGGAGGGAGGTGTAGAGGAGGACGAATGAAAGGCGGCCGAAGGGGAGAGAGGAGTGCAAGGAGGAACCGTCCTCCACTCCTCTAATACAGGAGTCGTCTCTCTTCCCTCTGCGCGTCCCATTGAGCGTGCGTGTGCGAGCGCGCGCGCACACATCGTCATTCCAAGAGACGCAAGCGAGCGCAACGAGCCGCGGAGGAGGGATGGCGAGGAGGAGAAGCGGAGAGAAAAACTGGCCAGGGAAGGGGAGAGTGCGAGTCGGTCGGTCGGGACAACGGGTCGCCGCGCTGTCGTCGGGCGAGAGTTTTTTTTTGGGCAGGAGGGGTGGGAAGCTGCCACTCGTGGGCACGGCTTGCAATCTCAGCGAATTAACGCACGTTTAGATTCGCTGCCCACATCTGCATGCATACTTTCTCTCTCCCTTCCACTCGACGTACAGCACGCACGCTGCACAACCACAGCCACATCTGCTTCTCCTCCTCTCGTTCGCGCTCTGCAGCGCCTTCTTCCTCGGCGACGGCCCGGCAGTCCATCATGCGCGTGTGTGCGCGCGCGCGCAGTCGGCAGAATGTGAGGGTCGAACGCACATGGCAGTGGTGGCGGTCCTCATGGGGGACGGACGGGGTTGTGGTGCCGGCAAAATGATGACGAATCACACGGGCCGCATTGGCATGCTGAACAACACCGCCCGCCCGACGCCCCATCATCATCATCATCGGCGTCCTCATGATGTGCATCGTTGTGTCGTCGTAGATGCAGACACGTGCGTCGTGCACATCCGTCATCCCCATTCTCTGTGCAATTTGTTCTGCTCGAGCAGCAGCAGCAGCAGCACGGTGGCGGTACTCATCCTGCCTCTCGAGCGTTCGCTTCCAGGACTGACTTGCTGAAAAACGGTGGAGTTCGTCGCCGTCTCTACCTCACTCCCATTCAATTGCGCTGGGCGGTGGGCGGGTCGTCGGCGAGCTGGGGCAGCAGGCAAACAGAGGACAGGCGAGGGAGAGTGGGAGAGATAAGCGTCCGCGAGGGCGCTCATTCTGAAGATGAGCGAGAGGGAGAGAGCGCGCGTCAGTCTGACGGGAAGGGAGGAGAGTGAACGAGAAGCGAAGGTCGTCGTTTGCAGCCACGTGATTTGATCAGTATGGACTCGAAGTTCATGCAAGCCGCCGTCCAGGAAGCCTGCCGAGGAGTGGAGGTCGGCGACGGCGGCCCCTTCGGAGCGGTGGTCGTCAAGGATGGCAAGGTTGTGGCGACCGGACACAATATGGTACCACCACTCGTTTCATTGCACAGAAGGAGGTTTCCCCCCTTTCAGGTGCTGGCCACGCAAGACCCTACGGCACACGCCGAGATCACTGCTATCCGGAACGCGAGCAAGGCGCTGGGCAGCTTCGATCTCAAGGTTCGTTACGTTCGGCTCATCTCTCCCAATGGACTGGATTGAAGATCCATAATAGCCATGATGAAATGTATGGGGGGGAATTCATGCGAGTTCATATCGAATAACGAGTGTGCAATGCCGAATCTGGCAACCATTACGTTGGAGTGCATTGCCACTACCGAAAAGTGAATTACAAACAAAGTGGTCATGTTTCTTTGCTCCCACGCAGATCGTTCGTTTCAACTGCTCATTCGCATGGTTTTGATTTTAGTCCCGCACAGCTTGACAACGCGCTGTGCGAACGAATCACCCGAGCAAGACATGTCGTCATTCTTTCCCCCCCCTCTTTCGCTCGTAATTTACCCGCTTCGACCATCCCCATACTTTATCTTACCTTCTCGCATGCCTTCTTCGGCCATCACGAGAGGTCATGACGACGGCAGTGGCCTGCCCTGCTTTTTCTTTTCTTCAACCTTCCATCCCGTCTCCTATCTCTCGACTGTGCGTCTCGCCGCGGTCCTCGCCATTTTCGTCGCCGTGGCGCGCGCTTTCCTCATCTTCTCGCCGCCCTGCAGCCCCTTATCAGCTCACATCGCCACGAGACTTTCGCCGGCCCCCTTGCTTCAACTCTGAAAGGTGTTTCGCCCCCCCCCCCTCAGAATGCCGTGGGCATTGGCCACCCGTGCAAAGCGACTGTCCAAAGAGCATGCCTCCTGGGGATAAAGATAAGGATGAGGAGATGGAGGGAAAAGACACGCGTAGGACACGTGCACCGCGCATGTACAATGGACGAATGTTTGCCGACTATCGGAAAGGCGCTCGAGAGAAGAGTTGATTGGTATGACGGTGGGAAAGATACAGCATGACGGCGCATCGCCGTTTTCCCTTTCACACACGCACGTATGCACGCATGCATCATGTGCACGGCCGCGGCTGAACGCGTGCCTGACAAATCGTGTGGGCCACTATACTAGTAGTGTGATAAACGAAAATGATCAACGAAAAACATAGAATAGAGAAGGCATGTGAGAGAGAGACGAGTTTTGGCACAGGGCTGCACGCTGTACACGTCCTGCTACCCGTGCCCGATGTGCATGGGCGCCGCGCTCTGGTCGCACGTCTCGGCCGTGTACTACGGCGCGACGGCCCAGCAGGCGGCCGAGATCGGCTTCGACGACGCCGCCTTCCACGAGTTCCTCAAGAACCCCTGCTCGACGGAGGCGCGTCGACTGGAACATCTCCCGACCGACGACTATCTGAAGCCGTTCCAGCTCTGGGACCGACTCGACAACAAGACACCCTACTAGGCACTTTCAATTCCGCTAGTTTCTCCCCCAAAAACGACTGCACACACATGTGTCGATGAAGACGAGAGAGGTGTTGACGACGGCTGTGCGCGACGCTCTCCCCCTCAATCGATCGCGTCATTATGGCGTCGCGACTGTACAACGACGTATGAATGGACAGAAATGCGCATCGTCGTCGCGAGTTTCCCTCTCGCGTCCAAAGCCTTCCCCGCGGCACCACTATCGCCAGTATAGTCGTGAATTCGGGAGAGAGGGAGGGATGCACGTGCACTTCTCCCCCTCACTTCCCCTCCTC
>JACMII010000028.1:0-46105 GCA_014805405.1 Bunonema sp. RGD898 | reverse complement strand
TTATCGAAAGAAATAGGCCGAAATCGCGGCGCTCTACGGCTATCCGCTTGAGTCGTACGACACGCAAACCGAGGACGGCTACACGCTGACGTTGCACCGCATTCCGCACGGGCGCAACAATTCCCCGGTGGATGGCACAAAACGCAGACCGGTCGTTTACTTCCAACACGGATTCCTCGGCGCCTCGGACAACTGGTTCCTGAATCTGCCGCACCAGAATGCGCGTACTCTCTCGATGGGGTGCGTTGCAAGATCGCAATGCGCATTACAGCGTTCATCTTCGCCGACGCCGGATGTGACGTGTTTTTGGGCAACGTGCGCGGCAACGTCTATTCGCGACATGCCCACTTGACCAAGAAGCGACGCAAGTATTGGGACTTTACGTACGATGCTGACGTTGATGCCTTACGAACTGCGCCCATTTCGCAGATTCGACCACCATGCCCGATACGATTTGCCCGCGATCGTGGACAAGATCCTGTCGGAGACGGGCGCCGACAAACTCTCCTACGTCGGGCATTCCCAGGGCACCGTGATCATGTTCATCCGGCTGGCGATCGACTCGAATAGGCGATTCTCGTCCAAGGTCTTCTTCCTCTTGCACCGCTCGCGCCCAGACGGTGAAACGGCAATAGATTCGACACCACTTCGCTCTGGCGCCGGTCGGCGGCGCGTCCGATATGGTCGGAGTGCTTGGTCTCCCGCGAATCGCCGCCATCTGGGACACGGTGCGGGGAGGAGAGATCGCTTACTTGTTCACTCGAAACGATTAGCCGCTCGCCCCGCAAGTCGTGCGCACCTTCAAGGGCTTCGAGCTGTTCGGGAAATCCACGAGCGCGCAGCTGACGGATCCGCTCTGCACGAAGGGCCTGTTCGCGAGTTTCGTTGGCGGCGACGTGAGACGGAGATTCTCGCATTTCGTCCATCGATAATCAGATTTGCAACTTCTTCACGAACGCCGTCTCCGGACCGGACAGCCACCAGCTGAACCGAACCAGATGGGGTTGGGATTTCGCACTCTAGACGCAAGTGTATTGCAAAAAGGCGTGATCCATTCGCACGCCTTGGCCGGATCCTCGACCTCGAACCTGATGCACTGGATGCAGATGCAGCACGAGAAGGGCGGGCTCTGGAAGATGAACTACTACGACGGGGTGCGAAGCTCAGATCTTCTCGATACATGATCACGATGCTTGACGACATTTGCAGACGGGAAGACAGCGCTACGACCTGAGCAGGATCACCGTTCCGACGTATCTCTACTACGGCGACAAGGACTTCCTTGCCACCGTGAAGAACGTCAAGGTTGGCGAGCGTTTTGCGTTGACACGATAACGATGAGCGTATCTCAAGACGAATCTCATCGCCAAAATCGACCCCAAGTACGTGAAGGAGGCGAAGCTCTTCGAGGACTGGAATCATGCGGACTTCATCTTCGGAACGGAAGCGGCCGAAAAACTCTACAAGCCGATTCTCAAGCACATTCTCGACGGCGACGACGACTAGGAACGTCCGAATCGCGCAATGCCCGCCTTTCGAGAGCAGTTATTACGTATCAACGAGTTAGTCCAGATTTAGAGTGCATCCCTGTTTCCCGCCACCGTCATACTGCCGTGCAGGATAAATTTATGCCACCTCGTCGATCTGTACATCCGTTTTGTCATGTCGTATTTGGATTGTGCGATTGTGCTCAGGCGAACCCACTCTCAGTAACTCTACTTGTTTTAGGCGATAAACAACTATGCAACCTGCTGAGCGCTCTGAGGCGTCTGTTGCTGCACGCTTCGTCGACTTGCCCGACGGCTGTGCTTCCGGAAGAGTCGGACGCCCTTCGTCGTCGTCGCCGACTTGTGGTGTGCATTCGGGTCGTTGTCGTCGGCCGACTTGGTCGATCGATTGTCGAGCGGTGGCTCGGGCGCCACCTCTGCCGGCGGCACTGCCGTCGAGTCGACGACCACGTTTTCGTAGTTGTTCTCGGGCGCTGGAACGTGACCGTTTCGCCCGGTACTACGGCAGCAGATTACGCTTCGTCAGGGTCAGGACGCTCGGCGGTCTCTGCAGATGCGGACTCGATTTCCCCGCCGTCAACGTTGCTCGACTCTCGGAGAGCGTGTCATTCGACGAGGTGGTGGACGTTCTGCTGCTGCGCGTTGAGCATGCATTTCGAGAGGGGAAAAGAGGGAAATCTACGCTCTCGGCAGAGGCATCGAGTCCGAGGCGGCGCGCAGTCGGGCCAGCTGTCGTTGGGTGCTTTCGATTCGGGCCGGCAGGATGATCTGCGCATGCGTGCATGTATTGCTTGCCGTCCCCCGAACGATCAAACGATCGAGGCGTTACCCGATGCGCGCTGACCGACGATGAGCGACGGTCGTCGAGCTGCAGCCTAGCCTGGGATCTTCGCACCGCGGCCGTGACTCCGTCCTCCTCGGGCTGCTCGTCCGGCGAGCGGTCTCTGTTCACGGTCAGGACGACGATGGATCCCGGCGAGCTGGGCGCCGTCGTCGTCGGATGGTGCGCCGGCTGATCCGACGAGTTGACGGAGGCGCCCGGCGTGTAGTGATGCGTCGCCCGCTCGCCGTCGTACTTCTGCAACTCGATCGAGGGGTAAGCTCCGCATGCATGCATGCGATCGATCGATCGCGCTCATCGCACCGAGAAGGAGCCCTCCACGGACATGGCCAACTTCTTGGCGAGCTGCGCGGCCACCGGACCGCCGGGGTTTCGCCGAAGTGCTGCGGCGGCGAACGTGAAGCGCTGCTCGTTCGTCGACTTGAACGCGGGTCGAATGAGCCCGGGCGGCGGGGGCGGCGCCGTCGACGAGGTGGCGTCGAGCAGGACCGCGGCCTGGTCGTGCAGGGCCGGCGGCGGGCCGTCCAGCGCCTCGTGCGAGGACGACGAGAGCGGCAGACGACCCGCCGACTTCGAGACGGACAGCGACGACGAGGACGAGGACGGCGACGTGCTGGCGATCATCCTCGGATGGCCGCCGCCGCCGCCGCCGATCGGATGCCCCGACGCGTGTCGTCGTCGTCGGGTCGGCGACGACGACGACGGGTTGCCCAGCTCGGGCGACGCCTTCGTCGAGTCGCCCGTCATGTACATCACCAGGGCGCCGGTGCTGCTCGACTTGGCGAGCGTCCGCCGCTTGTCCGAGACGCCCATCGTGTCCGAGGAGCGGAGTCGAATCGATGAGATAAACTTCTTCGCACGGCGCCAGTTCTCGTGGCGCTGTTGCAGCAGACTCTTCCGTTTCTTCTCGTCGGCCTCCTCCAGGTCGCCGGCTGCTTCTGCTCCTGCTGCTGCACAGTTTGCGGTGGTGGTGGTCGTCGTCGTCAGGCTGCCGACGCTCCGTTTTGTGGCGGCGCTAAAAGGACGAGATTTCAACGGCGACACAGATGACGAAGATGGACAGAGCGCAAGCAACGCACGCAGTCGACGGCGATCGTCCACTTCCTAAATGATGGAAATGCGGTTGTTGTTGCTGTTGTTGTTGTGCTCGTTGCGATGAATGACGTCGGAGCGCCGACCGCTGTTGTTGTTGCTGCTGCTGCTGCTGATTAGTGGCGGCGTCTTAATTTGACGTTAATTTCACGTTGAAAAACAATAATGACCTGGCGTCAGCTCGCCGGACTGAACGTTGACATAGTCCTCGACGGGCGGCGGCGGCGGCGGCGGCGGCGGCGGCGCAAAGTCGTTGTCTACGGCTCAACTTCAGCTCTCATGGCGACGGAACTTACGGTACAGAGGCTCGGAAGGGTTCGGAACGAGGTGGGCGTCATTCTCGTAGTCCACCAACGCCGTATGGCTTTGCGCCGCCGTCAGTCTGCGATGCAGCATTTCGGGCTGGCCTTCAAGCGACGTCGCGTTCAGCGCATGTGTCGTGTAGCCCACTGATGACAAAAAATGAGTCATATTCGCCGTGAATGAGCGTGCGCGTGCCTGATGTGGATCTGGTCAATTTGGACTGGAATGTCAGCGGGGCGGCGTTCGACGGCTGCTGCTGCTGCTGCTGCTGAGAGTGTTGAGAGTGCAGTCGACTCTGGACCGCGCTGTTCACGAAGGACGGCACCACGCCTCTGCAGATCGTTCTCCCCTTCCTCCAACAAGTCGCAAACGGACGGTTGGTGCAGTCGCGACAAATTCGACAGACTGTATGCCGCCGTCGCCGTTCTCGCGGCGTTGTTCGCGAGCTGAACTCGATGCTGGTAGATCTAGTAAACATCATCCAAGTGCACTCTCTCTCTATGCCACATTACGGTATTTGTGCTTCTCGCCAGACCGTCGTTGCCAGACATCGAGAGAGCCTTGAATCGAGATTTGCTTTAATGAGGAAGAGTTCTAAGAGTACCATTGGGAGCCAGGCCCCTTCGCTGGACCCTATCTTCGTGTGCCAGCTGAGTTGGCGCTAAAGTCGTCGACATTCTCACGTAGACTGGCAGAAATACGTATTGTTGCGCCCTGACGAAGACGTCACCAAATTGCTCGATCCGCGGGCAGAGCAACGAGTAGTAGTGTGCGGGCGAGACCGAGACGTTCACCTCAAGAGTGCACGTCTCTCGAGAACGCATAGCGAGCGATGCTGCAACCTTGGAGAAGATGAAGTGCTTGTCCGTGAACGAATGATGTGTCAGATCGTTCAGCGGCACAAACTCCAGCACCCTTTGGGGGCGTCCATGCACCAGCGCGAATGCGTCGTTATGCAGATGGAGTCGAACTTCGCGAAAGAGGAGTAGCGATGACGATGCCAGGGATCCGGGCGGTGCATGCTGGAGTTGCATGTAGAAACAGATCGATCGCCCGGCGACGTCCGCGAGCCACGACTCCCAGATGACGAGGTTGTCCGAAGAGAAGAACGCCAGGACTATGACCTCGTTTTGGCAGAGGATCGCGAGCGTGTGCTGCTCCTTGAGCAGAGCGAAACCTGCGCCGCGCTATGGGCTACGAAAAGCGAAGCCACGCTACCGCTCTCCATGCCGACATAGTTGACCAGCGCCAGAGTGTGCTTTGGTCGGGCGCCGCGCTTCGACGCGACGGACAGCAACAGTTCGCCGACGTCCGGCTCGCGACGACAGCTCACGTAGCGCGAGACCCACTGCAAGAGAGTGCCCACGTTTTCGATGCCATTCGCACGGGAAACATCGCAAAGCGCGCCAGGGAGTGTGGAGTCGCGGGTTCGCATGCGCATCAGTTCGATACCTTGTTGTCCTTGAGCAGAAGAGCGTACGATTCGCACGTCCTGCCGGCTGCGCAGATCTCGGCCCGTCGCGAGTGGCGACCACCTCGGCCACGCAGCATCCTTCGAGATGAGCAAGGAAGCAAGAGGAAGCAGACGCCGTCGTCGTCGTCGTCGTCGTCTGGCGCGTGATGGCTGATAATTCGTGGCGCGACGACGAGTGAAAGCGTACGCGCTCGCACAAATTATCGATCGTCCGCCGCTGCCGCCACCGCCACCGCGCGCGCGCACTCACGGGAACCCTAATCGGTGTCGTGCCGTCTCTGCCGTCGCCATCAATATCACATCAACAACAACAACAACGGCATTCTGCACTTGAGAGGACGGAAATAGAATCAAGTGCTTCCAGTCGGTTTGCTGCAATTCGCACGAGTTGGTCGCCGCTGGTTTCGCTGAGTTGTCGCGTCGGTCGGCTGATCGGCGCCGGGTGGCCGGAAGTGCCTTCAACTCTCTGGCAGCATTGTCGTCGTTGTCAATTCTCGAACAGCACAATGTGGTAGAGGAGTCCTCCCCCGTTCTGGTTGAGGTCACATTCGTCAAGCGAGTCATTAGCCCGCTCTAACTGTGGCCTGGGGGCAGGCAGACATGATCATAGCCATCCGTCGTGCTGCGAGAAATGTGGGCCAACTGTGCCCGTCGTCGTCGTCGTCGTCGTCGTCGTCGTCGTCGTCGTCTCGAGCCATCATTCATCGCGAGACGCGCATCGTAGAGGCACCGATCGGACAAGTTCAAGGCGGCGTTCACATGGCGTTGTTGTTCGTCGCAGTGCCCGAAGGTCAGTCAGTGGCACCCGCCAATCAAGCTCGGCTCACAGTCGAGAGTCATGCTACTACGGCTCGCCGTCGCGCTGCTTGCTATCGCCGTGAGAAGTACTCGAGCCGCACGACCGATCGATAACGCGCTGGCCGGTAGGCGCCGTCGTTTGAACCGCATCATTGCATACGGCACGCTCGAAATCGAGTAGACCTACGAGACGCTGTGAGCTTGATCGCTGGCAGAATTTCCGTGTTTGCAGCCGATCCGCACGTCGCCTGCATGGAGGACCGACTGCGACTGGACGTCCGGACCCGGGAGCCGTTCGTCGGTCGACTGTTCGTGCTCGGGATGGCCGACAAGGCGGAGTGTCGGGAGACGTTCGCGGCCGACTCGAAGCAGGTCGAGATCCGCTTCGACACCTACAACGGGCAGTGCAACATGCGACGAGCGCGCAAGCTGGACGGCGCTTCGCGGGGACTGGAAATGTCGTTGGTCGTCGTCCTCTCCTTTCACCCGCACTTTGTTACACGCGTGGATCGCGCCTTCCGGCTCACCTGCTTCTACCAGGAAGCGAGTCGGGTGGTGACGACCAAGTTCGACGTCAGGTTTGGAGTCGAACCGAATTGAACTGTGTGGAGCCGAGTGTCAGTGCGCTTCCGACTACCGATCTCGTGGATGCCATGTCGATGCCGCTCTGCTCCTACGAGGTTTCCCATTGACAGAGGAAGAGGACTAAAGCGGGGAGGATTTTGAGGTGAGAAGCAACGAAATTGACGGTCCGCTTGTGGCTTTCGCGACGATTGGTCAAGCGTTGGTCCACGTGTGGAAGTGCCAGTCTGGTACGACGTTTCGAATCACTTTACCAGAACTTCGAGGTCAGACATGCTTCGAATGCTGGTTCACAGCTGCTACGTGGACGACGGCGCCGGCAGCGAACGGCGTCCGGTCATCGACGAAAGAGGGTTCGTCTTTGCTTGTGTTTGTGCTTGTGCTTGTGAAGGAACGTCCAACTACGCAGATGTTCGCTGGACCGATCAATCATGCCCGAGATCACCTATTCCCTGCCAGGCGCGACCGCCACAAAGAAGGATGGCATTTCGCTGGCATTCACCGAAACCGCGGCCTTCAAACTGGCCGACAAGTCCGTCGTCTACTTCCAATGCGCCGTCGCCACCTGCATGCCTGGGGACGGGCTCTGCTCGCATTCCATTGTGACTTTATTTGATGCTTTCACAGCACTCAAAGTTTCAGCCGCCCAAATGCCCGTCCACAGTGCCGACGCGTCGTAGACGCATGGCCAATCTCGGTCCGTCCACCGAGATTGACGTCTCGACGCAACGTCTCTTCATTTTGGACGACTTTTCGGGCGGTGGAAACCTCTCCGCGACATCTATCGCCCGACCGTCTACGATGAGCAGCGTCCAATCCCTGGACTCGGTCCTCCTCCTGACAATTTTCATTGCGGCCGTCATCTTTCTCGCATTTATCGTATTTGGGTTGCAGCTTTTACGGTGCAGAGCATTCGGTTAGCATACGAACGAGGATGGGGGAGAAACTCCCATCGCCGTGCACGTATGCAATCTCCGTGGCGTTGGAACGGAAGCAAATAAACCGGCTGATAAATGTTGTCGGAGGTCGGAAACCAGCAAAGATGGTCTAACTAGTACGTAGGAAGGACTGTTATCATGTATAGTGATAATACCGTATTCGCTCCTGTCAATTGGTAGTTGGGTGAAGACGCACCGAATGTACGCCCATTTTGTACTGCTCATTCACTTTCTCATGGATCACCTCTTGACTACGCGTGCACGCCTCCCTTTCGTTCTATCACGTTTGAATTGTGTCTCGGTGACATCATGTCCCAGTCGCCCGCTATATAACGGCGGCGGTCGCTTCTTGGTCATCATCACCGCCAGTCGATTGGCTATTATTGCTTTCGGTGCGTGTAGTTCGCACATCATTACTCGCATTGTGTTCTCTGCGCGTCACTACAGCCCAGTCACATGCAGACCCCCGTGCACCCACTCCCGCAGCATACTAAGCCCGCAGCCTGCTAATAATGACGATAAGGAGGGGTTGGTGATGGCGGCAGCGGCGACGGCGACGGCGGCGGTGCCCCTTCACCCCACTTTCACTCACTCCGCTTCATCGAGCAAACTTGCGAGTAGCGTCGCAAGAAAGAGATTAGACTACTTGCTAGCTGACGGACGGTCTGACTGAACACCGAACCACTTCGAGCCGGGTATGCTCTTTCCGATCGCGACGCTCAACGCACACCACATCGGTTTGGCTTTCTCGTGCTCCAGTGCATGATTGACACGTCGTCGTCGTCACCGCAGGTCATAGCAACAAACGGAACTCCGTGGTCCGGGCGTTCGAGCGGTTCGAACACCTCTTCACGGGACAGTCGGAGGACGGAGGCAGCGATCTACTCGATGGGTACCGGTTTTTCGCCACTCTCCCGCCTTCAGTGGAAAGACTTGTGCAGAATCTGCTCGGCACTGAGCGCCCTTCTCTCTGGCGACTGCACCACATCGGACTTGCGATTCGAGCTGTCGGAGCGAGTCGGCCGACTCGACGTTCATCAGCTCACTGCGCTCGAGCGAATGCTCTTCGAAACGGTTCCTCGATTTGACAATGGGTTTTGGAAACACTTTCGGGATAGTGAGAACTCGTCGTTGGGTTCAATCTCTTATGATGGCATGTGTTTTATCTGAATAAGCGTTTGAAAACTCATCGTTTGCGCCTAAAATACGGCGAAAATAGTCGGACCACTTGGCGAATGTAAAAACTTCGACGATTCCAAAATAGCACAACCCTAGACCCGAGTCAGAGGTGAGTCAAACACGGCGATTCTAATCCGGGGGCAATAAAACGCACCGGGTCGTGTGTGTACGTGCGTGTGTGCAAAACGAGGGGACTAGCGATGGGTCTCTGAGCTTATCGGAGATGTGAAATTGCTTCCGCAACACAGCTTCCGGCAGTGGGTGAATATCACCGACGACTTGCAGGACGGACTGATCGACCGCGGTCTGGATGCACTGCGACTGCGGCTGTTGACGCAGCGCTCCAAGTCATCGTCATCGTCCTCCCCGTCATGGTCCCGATCGTCGCGCGACAGCGGCGACTCGTCGGCCGAGTCCGAGTCCTCAGAGTCCGGACAGGATCTGCTGGTCGGCGTGACGGCCAAACTCTGGACGGTGCTGAACGCGCACATCGCGCCTGCACTTCAGTCCGTCCTTCTGCCTCTTGCGGTACGCTTCTCGTGCCCTCTTTTGGATGGCGTGACTTTGCACGCGCGCGCGTGCGGTAAATTTGTCAACATGCGCGCACACAAACAGTTGACGTTGACCTCGTTCCGAATTCCATCATCTTATGGCCTGTTGTGTGTGTGTGCAGCGCTTTCCCAAGATTACGACCCTCCTCCCGGGAGGGTGATGTGTGAACTCCCTGTCTCTGACTGATAAGGGCTGCTGCTTTTTCAGGCAGCTCGACCCGAGCTAGACGCCCGCGCTCGTCTGGTGCGTTCGTTCCGGGATCGACACCTGATCAAGGTGTTGGCTTCGGCACAGGGCCCCCTGCCCGGTACGACACATCTCGCTTCCTTTTTACACCAGAGAATCGACGTGCGCGCGTTTGCAGAGCTCGATTCGGCGCTCTTCGCGGTCCTCTCGCAGGCGGCGGACTCGTCGGTCGAGCACGCGCGACTGCAGCAGCTCGCCAACGAGCTGTCCGTCGCCGCTGGCTCGGCGGACGGCGACAGCGACTACGACTACGAGAGGAACGCGGGAAGCTGGTCGCCGAGCCCGGTGCCGCCCCTCAAGCCGACATGGTTCGTCGAGGAGAGGAAGTACTCCTCGCGAAGCACCGCCAGTTCACTGGACGTCGCCGTGAAGCGCAAGTCCGTGACGTTCGCGAGCGTTCCCACACCGATCGCACAATTCTATCACGCCCGAAAGGCACACACCATCGCCAACTAGTCGGAAGTCATGAAATGAGGACAGCGAGCAACAATTGGGACTCGCGCTTCCTGAATCTCCGAGTGCGAGCCCCTCCAGTCGCTGTCTGAAACCATGTCCTGTGATCGTTGTTGTTTGTAGCGCGAATAGCACTTCTTGGAGGGGGAGACGTGTGTCACTAGATGATGGTCGACTTGTAGCAGTTGAGGTTCGTGACGTTGTAGACGAGCCCCTGGTAGACGAAGGTGTAGTCGCGGTGCTGCTGACACGTGAAGACGGCCGCGTCCGACATGGACGATCGCATCTGGTACCAGGCGGTGCCGTTCGACAGCTGGAACCAGAGGTTGGCCGGCGTGGCGCATAGAACCTGAAAATGCACCGTCTCTACCATCGCTGGAATGATGAAAGCCGCCAGTTGCTCGCCTGCACAGTGTAGCAGTTGCCCGCCACGCAAGTCAGATTGAGCGACGAGCAGGCATAGCCGTCCGGTGGAGTGGCGCACTGCGAGTTGATCGGCCAGCAGGGCGCGCAGTCGGCTTAACAATACAATGCGTCGTCAAATCTCCGGTCTACTTTTATGAAACCCAAGTACTTGATCTCCCGTTCTTTCATGAACCAGTAACTGGTGTTGGAAATCGGCCGAAGAGATTCGCGGGAGCCCTGGAATCTACGAAATAGCCTACGGTTCTGCGTCAGGCCGAAGCGCACGAAACAGACGATGCTGAGAACGGCGGCGACGAGAATCGGACTCCTTCTCCACATGTTTCCGACTGTGCCAGAGAGCGACAATACAACAGCTGTGGGCGACGGGTGGTGCGATAACACCCGCTCGTTTCCGCTTTCTCGTCTCTGTTTCGTCGCTCGCTAATCCTCAAATCTCCGCGTGACGGGAGATCGGGCGATGCTCGATCGATCGGCGCCCGTTTGCTAGACGAGCTTCGGGCAAGTCACCGCATGCTAGCATTAAAACGCCTTCCGCGATCAAAGTGCCATGGCACCGGCGGAAGGAAGTGAAAATTTTTAGGAATGTTAACGTTGAACCAGGAGTAGTTGACCCTCCTGATCACGAATCTGTGATCAGATTTTGTTGCTATGTAAAGCTACGAGTAAAAGGCAGATTTCGCTTCGTGACGCTGGATCTCGGCGCCCAGTCGATGGATTTCGCTCAAATTTGAACTGTAGATTGAGGACTGACGTACCCACCAAGTCAACTGGAACGATGAGATTGTGAAAGATTTCCACGGTCGACAGAATATTTGCCAAAATTATTCGAAATACCTTGACTGCAACTACTGAACATCAACTCACGTCAAGAGATTCTATCAGAAAACTCGAAAGTATGCGGGCTTTCAATCTTCGAATCGATCCGCAGTCCACAGACGGTCAGTCAAAGGACTGCGGACCCTCGGTGAGAAAAAGACTGAAGCGCCTGTGTTTGCTGTGCACATCGTGAATAGTGTTCGGTTGGACATGGCTTGGTTGCCTTGACAATTGTGTCGAGGTGGATCCTGCCGGAAAAGAGAAGTGCTGAATGATTCGCTGGACACACATGCATTTCCCATTGAACTCTACGATGAAGAAGCAATTGAGAAGAAAGTAACCCTCATCAAGCTGTCGGACGGATGAAAGATGCAAGGACGATTGGGAAAAGGAAGAGGTTCATACCACCGTGCACATTCATATTTCGAGTCGGTGTTGTGGGGCAAGAATACCGCCATCATTATGGAGAGTATTTCAGGACAACACCACCGGAGATCTCATTTCGGTGGAGCTCGCTCGCGGAGCCCGAGTATTTGGTTTCTCGTTCAGAGGAGGGCACGAGTTCAGCGCCATGCCACTCTTTATGTTCAGGATTGCCGAGGCGGATGAGCGATTGAGAGTCGGAGATCAGCTGATTGAGATCAATGGACGATCGACAAGAGGCATGACGCACGATCAAGCGATCCAATTGATCAAGGAACGAGCGACCATTCGCCTACTAGTGCGGAGACGACAGTTACCTTGAAGGAGGTGAGACGTAACAAAGAGTTGTGCCGCCCGACACGTGATGAAGAGAAACAGACCACAGCGCAGCAAGACGACTTCCCGCGCGTCATTAGTTCATATCCCACAAAGCACAGACAGTAAGGAAGCACGATGAAAGAAGTTCATTCCCGCCCCGCGGAACATATGCGCTTTATCACACGTACCGCCGTTACTGCAGAAGGAATCCATGCGAGAGAGAGGAGGAGGAGGAAGACGTGCCAAGGACGACAGCTACTTACAGACGAAAGTGTATTACCACTCGATTGGAGACAAATCGAAGAGAAACCAAATCTGACACACAGCAAACGAACGAACAAAGACAGTCGCCAATCTCTTCTTTCACAGGTGCGTTGCTGTAAAAAGACGGCCATGATGATGTAATGATGATGAGAGGAGGGGAGCAATGCTGAGAGAGGAAGGAGAGCGTGGGAGCCGCGGGCGGTCGATAAAGAAGGTGCTGGAGTGTGGCGTGGAGAGCAGAGGGACTACAAACTACGGCCATGCCGCAGCTGCGGTGGTCGCGATGGCAAACAGAGTTTCGCCACTCGCTCACTTGCTTGCTCGCTCGCTCGTAGAATGACGAACTCGAAAAAGAAGAATGGGGCGATAACGGAGGAAGATGAATGCGAACGACTGCCGTAGCGCGGATGGTTCAGCATAACCGGATGCGCGAGTCCAGTATCAGGAAGTCGCTACGTCGGAGACTCGGCCCCGACCGAAGCGAAGGAGATATCTCGAGGGCAAGGAGAGGGAACCTCCGGTCGGAAGGGTGGACGTCGAAAAGCACCTGAACGTCGGAAAGCATCTGGACGAGAAGAGCTGGGTTCTCAACACATGGGTCGGACACGCAGTCGTGAGTTAAAATTCATTTCAATTTTTTGAATATCTAACAAGTCTTGCAAACGCTCCATTCTCGTGTCGACCGCGTTTGCGTTGTCCTAATTCAACGGGATTTCTAGCGTAGGAAGAAACTTCGGCGGTGCCGGGGCGGCCTTGTTATTTTCAAATGCAAATATACGCGTAAAATGCAGGCTCTGGTGATGCTTCGCTCGGGGCTCTGTCCTATCACGGATCCGATTCGATGTGGACCGCTGCCGGTTGATATCGACCAATTGCCACCGGTAAATTCTTGTTGTTTACGGACGGCGCAGAAAGCAATGCTGGAATTAGATCGACCTGGTCGCCATCTCGCACGATCAAGAAATCGACGATGTTCGGTATGTGCTGTGGTTATTTGAGTTTGCACACGCATTTTAGCAACCCATCGACACGTCTATCCCCGAAGTGGGAATCACGGAAAGGACAGTCGTATTGGCAACGAAACAATCCCGATGCAATAAACGAATGTTTCGCCCTCACTGTCGTGAACATTCATGTGACAATATTGTCGTCAATGATCGATCGATATACGTGAAAGTGGAAGGGAAAATTGAAAGCAGATCAACGACAATCGCTTTTAGGGATGACGACCCCATTGGACGACGACGCCTTTGAGAAACCACGTGAGATTCCCAGCTGTCTCGGCGGATTTCGATTCGCGAATCCCCTCTCCTTCACGGGCTGGGTGTCGCCGTCTCTTAGAAATATCTTTTGCTTGCTATTTGGACCGGACAAGAACGAGGGTAAGGTTCCGAGCGACAAGAAACTGCTGGAGCGCGAGCTACCGATCAGAAATGTGGACGTCGACAAGCATCTCAAGCCGCAGAACGATGTTGTCTACACCTGGCTCGGACACGCGACTGTGCGTGAAAATGATGTCCAGTTGGCGAACGAGCAAAAGTATGTGCAGGTCCTGGTGACACTTCGCTCGGGATTGCGACTCATCACGGATCCGGTTTGGGCTAATCGTGTATCACCTTTTTCCTTCATTGGCCCGAGCCGCTACCGACCGCCGCCGATCGATATCGACAAACTTCCGGAGGTATTCGGAAGTTGTAAACGAGAGGATTAGCAGAATTCAGCTCCACTTGGGCGTGATTTCGCACGATCACTACGATCATCTGGATCGAGAGGCTGTCATCAAGATCGCGGCACGGTATGTACATTTACTGTTGTGGCGAATATGAAAACGATCATTTAGCAACCCATCAATGCACTGGTTTGTCCCGCTCGGAATGAAGTCCTGGCTCGTATCGAACACACCGATCTCCGTGGATAGAATCACGGAAATGACATGGCTAGCAGCGGTAGTTTAAAATATTTCAATGAGCAATTTCAGGGGTGACGAGAACGCATTTGTGGCTGTCCGCGACGCGTCGATTCGGGCGACTGTCCATTGTGTTCCCGCTCAACATTCGTGTCAGCGCGGGATTCTGGATGGAAGTCGTCGACTCTGGGGCGGATGGATGATTCGGTCGAGCGGTGGGAACGGACGTCCGAGTGAATCGTCCTTCTACTACACCGGCGACACGGGCTTCTGTGAGGAGGAATTTGCAAAGATTGGCCGCCGTTTCGGACCCATCGATCTGGCTGCCATTCCCATCGGCTGCTATTCCCCGAGGTTATCTTCCAGCAAAATGTGAGAGCGAAGGACGATGTAGTTGGTTCATGTCGCCGCACCATATCTCGCCCGAGGAAGCTGTGAAAATTCACGGATTGGTTCGAGCCAAACGATCCGTTGCAATTCACTATGGCACGTACAATATGGGAAGTTACGAGGTGCGTCACTTTGCTGGAAGTGACGTTTCACGATTACTATCCGCAGGCCTACCTGGAGCCGAGAACCAAGCTTCGGGAAGCAGTCGCACAAGCGAATCTTTCCGCGAACGATTTCGACACCATCGACCATGGCGAAACCAGGACCGTGCCGGAAACGAAATAACCACGATGCAATAAACGAATGTTCTGCCCTCACTGTCGTGAACATTCATGTGACAATATCGTCGTCAATGATCGATCGATATACGTGAAAGTGGAAGGGCAAGTTAACGAAAATCGCTTTTAGGGATGACGACCCCATTGGACGATGACGCCTTTGAGAGGCCGCGTGAGATTCCCAGCTGTCTCGGCGGATTTCGATTCGCGAATCCACTCTCCTTCACGGGCTGGAAGTTGCCGTCTTTTGGAAGGCGTTTGCGCAGGATCTTGCGCCGGATATTTGGACTGGAGAAGAGCGTGGATGAGATTCCGAGCGACAAGAAACTGTTGGAACGCGTGCTACCGATCAGAAATGTGGACGTCGACAAACATCTCAAGCCGCAGAACGATGTTGTCTACACTTGGCTCGGACACGCGACTGTGCGTGCAAATGATTCCCAATTGGCGAGTAAACAAATACATGTGCAGGTCCTGGTGACGCTTCGCTCGGGACTGCGACTCATCACGGATCCGGTTTGGGCCAATCGTGTATCGCCTTTCTCATTCGTTGGCCCGGCCCGCTACCGACCACCACCTATTGATATCGATCAACTTCCAGAGGTATTTGGAAGTTGTAGACGAGAGGATTAGCAGAATTCAGCTCCACTTGGGTGTGATTTCGCACGATCACTACGATCATCTGGATCGAGAGGCTGTCATCAAGATCGCAGCACGGTGTGTACATTCACTGCTGTGGTGAATATGAAAACGATCATTTTAGCAACCCAACAATGCATTGGTTTGTCCCGCTTGGAATTAAGTCCTGGCTCGTGTCGAACACACCGATCTCCGCGGATCGAATCACGGAAATGACATGGCTAGCAGTGGTGGTTTGAAACATTTCAACGAGAAATTTCAGGGGTGACGAGAACGCATTCGTGGCTGATCGCGATCCATCGATTCAGACGACTATTCATTGTGTTCCTGCCCAACATTGGTGTCTGCGCGGGCCTCTGGATCTAAATCGTCGACTTTGGGGTGGATGGGTGATTCGGTCGAACGGTGGAAACGGACGTCCGAGTGAATCGTCCTTCTACTACACCGGCGACACCGGCTTCTGCGGGGAGGAATTTGCAAAGATTGGTCGCCGCTTCGGACCCATCGATCTGGCTGCCATTCCCATCGGCTGCTATGCTCCAAGGTTATCTTCCAGTAAAATGTGTGAGAGTGAAGGACAATGCATATAGATGGGCCAGGGCGGCGCAGCACATCTCGCCCGAGGAAGCTGTGGAAATTCACAAGTTGGTTCGAGCCAAACGATCCGTTGGGATTCACTATGGCACGTACAATTTGGGACGTGGCGAGGTGCGCTACTTTGTTGGAAGCGGCATTTCATGAACACTATCTGCAGCCTTACCTGGAGCCGAGAACCAAGCTTCGGGAAGCAGTCGCACAAGCGAATATTTCTGCGGACGATTTCAACACCGTCGACCACGGCGAAACCAGGGCCGTGCCGGCCGACAAGCAAGAAAGCAGCGGTAGCAACACTAACAGTGAATAGGACGATGAATTGTGATTTTTCTGTGATTTCACCCTCCCGCACCGCAACATGTACGGTGAAAGAGAACAGCAAGCGTATACGACGTCTTTTGTGGCTTGACCTTCTCGGTGTCCGACGGCGTTCGTCCTTGCAGAATTACACGGCGCTTACCTTTGCAGGATCGCAATCCTTCCATCGCATATGCGTAGGACTTGTTCGCCCACCGGAAAACTTTCCGCAGCTTTCTTCGGCTCGACACACTCTTTGATAGCTCGGCGGCGGGAATGTAGTTTCAAATGCCCAGGGAACAACTTAGCCATATGCCATCTCTTCTGTCTGCTTTGAAGGTACCTGTGGTCGTTTATAGTTTTGGAGACGCGAGGTTGTCACAAGTTCGTTTGCCGACAAAACCATGAAACGATCGACGAAGAAAGTCTCTGCTAATGCGATAGTGAAGGCTATTGGATTGGTGAAAAAGTTTTGACCCAATCTCCCTAGCTTTCGTTTGTGAATTGTTTTCGACGATATTTTTAGGGTATAGTACTCGGTGAGCTTCTTTCGATAAGCTATCGGGCTACTCCATAGACATGACCCGAGGTTATGTTTGAGGCGTCGAAAATCAGCATGATTTCTCATCGACTGGAGAACAGCGAATACTAGCACGAAACAAACGCACTCTTCGGCTACAGATACTCTTTCTATGGGTAGGGGTCTCGTTCGAAACTGGAGGTAGGACCTCAAACCCTTCTCTTGTAAGCCAGAGCCTGACCCCAAGCCTGCGTATCGTCGAGGAAAAATCCGCTCACAGTGGACGGCTACGCTGGCGTCAGGGTCGCCGCCGGCTCAGCGATTCCCGCTCGCGGTACAAATATTGCAGATTTATTATTTGTCGCGGGTTCACACAACCAAAATGTGATTGTCAAATAAACGAGCTGTCTGTATCCTAGCGCTCGAAGTCTCATCCGTTGTATGCATTTCAGTGTTCATGACCCCATGATTGTTTGCTTGCAGAACTTTTGGTTCCGACAGATTAAAGCACACACGTCAGTCTGCTTCTCTTTTGCCGGGGGCATCAAGACAACGAACGTGTTACTACTGGCTGCTGACCCAGCGATTGCTCGTGCCGACGAGACGACCGCCGACGAGACAGCCGCCGACTCAAATCGACTTCTTCGCCCTCTGTCGCGGTGCATTCGTAAAGTACAATTTCGCGCATCCCTTCTCATCGTCGGTGCGCCGTCCTGATGACGCGCCGGCTCCCCAGGGACTCTCGGCCCCCTTCGTCTCCTTCTCTCGCCTGAGAGACAGTAATCCCTCCCCTCCCGGTCGAAGCGGGCGTTTCTTCGTCGTCGTCGTCGTCTTCTGCTCCGGGTAGGCGAGCATTTCCATTTTGAGAAGGCCCGCTGCTGCCCACGTATACCATCCTGTGTGGCGCTGCTCGTCCCTCTCCCCTCTTCCTGGTCCCATTATCGAGGAGGAGGAAGCCTGGTGGTGGCCAGAGGCGGGGAGGGGGCAGAGAAGAACGAAATGAAGAGCGTCCCCGCCCCCCTCCGCGCCCACATATCTTCTGAAGCTGCCAGAACGAGGGAGAGAGAGTATAGTCTAGTCCGCGAGCCACGAATCCGATGCGAATGAACGGAGGGGGGACGATCGTGCCTCCAGTCAGATGTGCCCACTTTACAGTACCCACCCGCTCCTCTTCACAGTTTGTCTGCGGAGGGGGGGGGAGAGGTGTTGTCGCTTGCTGGAGTTGTCGAACCTCAAGACTGTAATGTATGGTGGTGCGCGCTCGATGCTCTGGATTCGCCGTCGTCATCCGTCGCAGCACTGCTTCGGAGAGCAAGAGCGGCGGCGGCGACCGGAAGCGCGTCGCGTGTCTCGCCCTCCGGGTACGGGGCGGCGGCGGCGGCGGCGGCAGCAGTGCTGCTGCCGACGAGCGGGAGCAGACGGGCTCGGCCCCCCCCCCCTTTCCTTCTGCTCTGCTGCTACCAGTCAGTCAGTCAGCCGGCTGCTGCTGCTGCTGCTGCACGCAAGCGGGCGGACGAACGAGCGAGAGAAACTCGACCACCAGTTCTGTAACTGTGAGTGCTAGCAACGCGAGCAGCTACCGCCGCGTACGAAAATAACGGTCGATCGTGCGACCAACTACCGAGTCAGCTCCGATTCCGATGCTATTGCTCCTACAGTCGGAGGACTGGTGCACCTCCAGCTCAAAGCGTCTGAATTGCGGGCTGCCCCGCGCAGGATTGACCGTGCTCTGCTACTGATGCCACCGCCACCCCATGTCCCTTCCCCCCATAGTGTTGTTGCTCCTCGGCCTCCATTCCAGCCAGCCAGCCTCCATTCCAAATTGGGTGCGGCGGGGCTTTACAGCTGCTGCCGCTGCTGCTGCGACGGCGGCGGTCGCTTCCTCAGAGTGCTGTGTCGTCCTGTAATGAAGCGGGCGGGCGGGGGCATCCCGGGATTGCGCAGCACACCCGACCGACCGACCGGCGGCCTCTGCGCTGCTCGTAATGAATTGGGGCGGCGGCCCTGGCCGTGGTGCTCCTCTTCTCCCCCCTCCTCGTCCAATATGGTTCTCTCGATGCTTCGTGCGCTGCTGCTGCTGCTGCTGTTGCCCCCTCCCGCCGGCTGCTGCTTTCCCCGAATCTGCTCTTCTACCACATTCCGCCATCTCTGGCGCCGGCGCACTGCTAGGAGAATGCTACGACTACTGTGAGTGATTTCTCGCTCGCTCGACCCATCTATCTACCAACGGCAGCAGCCCCGTCCACTTCGTCGTCCCGGATTCGGACGGATCTCTCAGCTTGGTGCCAACCGCCGACGCCACACTACTGCTATGCACTGCCGCCGACGGGAGCCCCACACCACGAGCGCAAGGTATTCTCCGTGCGATAGCACGCTGCGCACACCCAGAGGCTGTTATTGCTCGAGAATACTCTGCGCTCTGGAAGTGTCAATAGTCGAGGGAGAGATCAGAATTCAATGAACTGCGGCACGGCGTGCGAGCCGTCCTTCTTCGTCTTCGAGTCATCGACGCGAATCGAGGCCAGCTCGAGGACGTGGCCCGTCTGCTTCTCCATCAGCTTCTCCGCCTGCTTTCGCGCCTCCTTCTCGATCTTCTGCACCCGCTTCTGCTCCTTCTCGACGCGCTTCTTCATCTCCTTCTCGATCTTTTGCGCCCGCTTCTTCTCCTTCTCGATGCGCTTCTTCATCTCCTTCTCGATCTTCTCCGCCTGCTTCTTCTCCTTCTTCAGTCGCTTCTGCTCCGTCTCCTCGTCCTTCTTCTCTACAACCATCCGCCGACGCTTTGCTATTCAACACGTATTGCTCTGTGAATTCCTACGCAGTCCGACGCGTCTCACGATGGTAAGTCGCCCGAAGGGAAGGCGAAATGGCGCACGTCCGAGCACTTCCGGATTGAGGGGCGCGTCGTGGGGCTGCAATTGCGCGTTGCAGAGCTCAGGAACGTTTCCCTACCGTCACCATGATGGGCGCGCTGTGCTGCTCGTGCTGCGCCGCCGTCGCCGCGCGGTGGAACATCTCACGCAGGGCGGCCGCGCGAGCGCGGAGATGTTGGAGTGCGGCCGTGTGGAAGTCGAAGGGGTGTCGACGGATGGGCGTCTGCGCTGATTCCTCCGTCTTTCACGACTCTTCGCATACCTTCTCAGGTAGAGCATCTTCGTCCGCATTAATTAGGACGGACGTAAATGAAAGAAGAATTGCAGCAGCGACGAGCGGGTACGACCGCATGATGTTGTGAGGAGCAGGGGCGAGTGTTGACTGAGACTGGCCGCGAAGACGGCGTCGTGAACCTCGGTCGTGAGGCGTGCGCGCGCGCACCTTGCACACAGACGCACACACGCAAACATATGAACCTGAGGGGGTGAGAGAAAGGACCGCCTCTGTGCACGAGAGAACGTCGAACAAAGACGATCAGACTTGCGAAGCGACGATGACGATCAATAAATCGATGAAGCCGTGAACAATAGAGGCGCTCCTTAGCCATATTTTAATCTTCTCCGTAGTGAAGTGCTTGATACTGTTGATGGCATGGCATTGATGATGACAGACAATGAAGCAGCAACGTGTGCCCCGCTGGTAATAAGAACACATGCAAAATACTTGGCGATTAGTTAAATTTCATATTAGATCGATTTCAGTGTACTTCTGTAACTTTGCGCGTCGACGTTGACTCTAGAGAAAATTCGGCAACAAAAAGGAACTGCTCGTTTTCTTGTTGGCGCTATGGTGTATCTGAGCATGGCAGTCGAACAAGAAGACTTGCTACTGGGCAGTGTGTTGTTTCCATGTACGTCGATCAGTGTTGTAGGGCAGGCAGACATGCGATATTGGTTGGTTGATAAAGTTCGGAGGCTGACGAGTTCACAGCAATTCAAACCGGGTCGTGCTCTCGCCGCAAACCGGACAGACGTTGTCCTTGACCTGTGATTTGTTGAGGCACTTTCAGGACTAGAAACAGAAAAACTCAACCTTATCGGTGCACTGTCGACAGATGCCGTGGTGGCACGGCAGAAATACCACTTTGAAGGGTCGTTCGTTGCACGCCAAACAAAACTGAAAATTGTAGCCATTTTGCGGTGTAAGCACGATGGAGTGACCGTCAGTTTGATTGTTCGCTCTATCTCCAAGTTGTACCTCTCCATCGCGTTAAAAAGACCATCCAATTCTGTCAATATTCATCAAATTCAATCGAAAAGGCGATCCTCAAACCGGACTGGTAGTCGTCTCGCCACCGCCTCTTAAAAGACAATCGAGATTTTTTCAATACCACAATGTCAAATCGAACCATTTGAGCTTGCTCCTCCTCGAGTCGTGCAATCATCGCCTCGAGGTCCTGAAGTTTACGCGACAACATTGTTTACTTGTGCAAATGAATTGGGCGAACCTCTTCGGGCATTTGTACTGCCGCTATCCCCGTAATCTGAAATACCAATCACACTTTAGAAGCCCCACGTTTCAGACCCTCGTGATTTGTTTGCCTGGAATCTGAGGTTGTTCCTGTTGCTGTGCACCCTGCTCGACTGCCTAGATTTGTACTTGCTTCCAAAAGAATTTCCCGGAATAATGTCTGATCAACCTGCACTGGTCTTCGTCGTCTTGCATCGATGACCCGATTAAGCTGTTCCATAAGGTTGGCACGCGCTGCCTCGGCGATTCTAGCCTGATTCGACACCTGATACATGGTCTCGGCTCGCGATCTCGCATCCTGCTCTTGTCGTTCGGCTTCCGATTCCGTCATCTGGGACCGTTTCATGTAGTGTTGGACGGCACATTTCATCGCCTAACGTTGTTTCGGTTCGGATGATGACGAATGTGTAACTCTCACATTTTTGATCTCCTCGCGATTCGGGAGCTTGCTCTGCCGGAACAGTGCGACTAGACACTGAATCAGATAATTTTAGAACGAGTAGAAGCCAATCGACAAGCCTGTAAACATTCGGCCAACTGGCCACAGGTCAGCGGCTTGCCACCCACGGTCTTCGTCTCTTTTAGCGCACGTTTCAGCAACTGACGGATACAGTCCAGGAACTCTTCAATTTGTGATTGTTCATTGTTGTAATTAAGCAGAGATACAATACCTTCGCTGGTCTCGCGCTCCCTTAACCTCCGTTCTCCCCGTTCGGGTAGGTGGAACCACGTAGCGATGGGGAGTTTTCTCAGTTTAGCAAAAGACTACATAATGATACAGTTCAATTTCTCATTCAACTTACGCTCTCCACTCTCTCCGAGTCGCTATCATCTCCCTCCCTTCTCTCCCTCACGATGATCGTCTCGCCCTAAAGTCATCATCTTTATATTTAGTTTGTCTATACAAGGATGAAACCTCGACTGTGTCCTCATCATCGTCCCATCTTCTCACCGCTGAGTATGCCAGGATATTGGCAGATGCGAGCATGTACGAGAGACTCGTCCTGCTTCTCAATTCACGCTGATCCGATCTAACCTGAAGTCGTATGTCTCGCTTTCATAGATAGATCAAAGTGTAACCAGCACGACGACTCTGCGCTGTCCGTCGATCGTCACGACAAAGGGTCGCGACCAAACTTGGTCGCGAGAGGTCCCGTCGTATCGAAAGACCTGCATGTCTATCGGTACAAATTCTGGCTGAAGCATGTCCTCCTCATTGAGTTTATCTCTCAATCAGCATCACCAAACTTGATAACATCACCACTGCCGCCCAATTTGAATGATTGTGTATAGATTAACTTGCCTCCTCGTCGTAATTGCTAAAGTCGTAGTGGTCCAACTCGGTTCCTGACTCCATCGCCTGGAGCGCCGGAATGAAGTAGTTGAGCAGATTGATCGATTCATGCGAAAAACTTGTCCATCCAATTACTGATAGCGACAAATCAATTTTTTTTCCGGTCCATATGCAGGAAACCTGTTACTGGAAGTCCAGCAATGTACGGATCGTTCAACACTCTTCTAAACTGGTCTAGATTGGATAAAGCGAAGAAAAAATCGTCGGCTTCGGTAGCGATCAGAAGCGGCAGTGCTTTGCCATCCTCCCTGCCGCCACCCGACATCTTAATTATCGATTTCGCAGCGTTTTGACGTGAGTTTTCACTCGTTTTGACAAGGAAAGGGTCTCAACTCGCTCCAGAGTTTTGAGAAACGACTCGGGAGGGCCTATAGAGCTCACCGAGAGGATTCCCGTGACGATTTCCATTTTTGCAGAACGACATTTTATAAAGAGAAAAATAGATTACAACATTTATTTGTGCAGTTGCATAGAAAGAGCAAGGAACGACAATAACGGGGGCAGTAGTACCAGAATAGGGTCCTCGGTCGCCATTTCTATGATCCTGGTCCGAGTTTTCTCTTCTCCGATTTTTCTCCCCCTTTTGCACGTCAACACGCTACTTTGCTGTCAATTTCACGTTCAGCTACTGATTCCTTGATGTTTGATAATCTTGGCCCTGCTTGTGTGATCGAATGACTCGTGCCCGCGTTTGAAATCAGATTCGTCGAATTTGGCGCGTTAAAAACTCAAGTTTGCGTCAGTTTCCGCACGCCAGTTGCGGGACGCTGGCCTTTCGGAAACGCGACTGCCGATCTTCCTGACTCCCGTCGAGCACTGCTTTACGTTGCCCGCCAATAAGTGTGCCGACTGGTGACTTCTCCTTTGTCAAGTGCGCCTACTGCAATGAGAACTACTGCTTCACCGACTTTATCGAAAAGGTGCACAAATGCACATGAGGACGAACTTATGTCAAAATCCCCTACCCACCATAATACAAAATCAGGCAAAAAATCGGAGAAAACTTGGACCAGGGTCATAAAAACGGCGGTCGAGAGCCTCGTACCGGCACTACCGCCGTTATTGCCGTCGTTTCTTGCGCTTTCTATGCAACTGCACAAACATATCTTGTAATCCATTTTTCCCTTTAGTCGCTCTGCAAAAATGGAAATCATTACGGGAATCCTCTCGGTGAGCTCTATAGACCCTTTTGAGCCGTTCCTCAAAACTCCGGACCGAGTTAAGACCGTTCCCTTGTGAGAACAACGCAGGCAGCTTATTGTCATCGCACAGCCGTCACAGATCGACTCCGCTTCTGCTACTGATAAGAGTAGACAAATTTTCAGTGCAGAAAGAACACCAAATGAGGAGGGCACGTATACAATCGTACAGTCCGTGCGATTTTTTGCATTTCATTCTGATTTGCATTATCTCCGCTAGCAATCACCGTCCGGTTCTCTTCCTAGTCCTCATCGATCACCAGTGGTTTGTCAACGACATCGTTGTAGGGCGTAGCAACAATGATCGTTGCCAAATCGCCGATATGTGCACTCAGATACGACCGACCGACACGCAGAGAAGTACCAACAACAACAACAACAGCAGCAGTACAAAGCACCACAGTCGGGAAGCGTGCGCGCGCGTACCTTGCACACAGACGCACACACGCAAACATGAACCTGAGGGGGTGAGAGAAAGGACCGCCTCTGTACACGAGAGAACGTCGGACAAAGACGATCAGACTTGCGAAGCGACGATGACGATCAATAAATCGATGAAGCCGTGAACAATAGAGGCGTTTCTCAGTCATATTTTTAATCTTCTCCGTAATGAAGTGCTTGATACTACTGATGGCATGGCATTGATGATGACAGACAATGAAGCAGCAACGTGTGCCCCGCTAGTAATAAGAACACATGTAAAATACTTAGCGATTAATTGAATTTCATATTAGATCGGTTTCAGTGCGCTTCTGTAACTTTGCGCGTCGACGTTGACTCTAGAGAAAAGTCGGCAACAAAAGAAACTGTCCGTTTCCTTGTTGACGCTATGTTGTACTTCTGAACACGAAAGTCGAACGAGAACTTGCTACTGGGCAGTGTGTGTGTTATTTCTATGTACGCCGATCGGTGTTGTAGGCAGGCAGACATGCGATAGTGACTGGTTGATAAAGTTCGGAGACTGAAGAGTTCACAACTCTTCAAGCCCAGTCGTGGTATTGCCGCAAGTCGGGCAGACGTTGTCCTTGACCTGCGATTCGTTGAGACACTTTTAGGGTTAGGAGCAGAAAAACTAAACCATATCGGCACACTGTCGACAGATGCAGTGGTAGCACGGTAGAAATGCCACTTCAAAGGGCCGTTCCTTACATACCCAGCAAGACTGGAAATTTTAGCCATTTTGCAGTGCAACACAATGAAATGACCGTCAGTTGGATGGTTCGCTTTGTCTCCAAGTCGGCCTTCTCCATCGCGTTGCAAATACCATCCAATTCTGCCAATATTCGTCAAATTCAATAGAAAAATAGATTCTCAAACCGGACTGGCGGACGTCCCATTGCTGCCTCTTAAAAGACAATCGAGCTTTTTCAATAACATAATGTTGAATCGAACCAATAGAGTTTGCTCCCTCTCGAGTCGCGTAATCATCGCCTCGTGATCCTGAAGTTTACGCGACGATAGTATTTACTTGTGCAAATAAATTGGGCGAACCTCTTCGGACATTTGTACTGCCGCTATCCCCGTAATCTGAAATACCAGTGACACTTTAGAACCCCACGTTTCAGACCCTCGTGATTTGTTCGCCTGGAATCTGAGGTTGTTCCTGTTGCTGTGCACCCTGCTCGACTGCCTAGATTTGTACTTGCTTCCAAAAGAATTTCCCGGAATAATGTCTGATCAACCTGCACTGGTCTTCGCCGTCCTGCATCGATGACCCGATTAAGCTGCCCCATAAGGTTGACAGCCGCTGCGGCAACGACTCCAGTCTGATCCAACACCTGAGACGTGACCCCGGCTCTCCATCTCGCATCCTGCGCCTGTCGTTCGGCTTCCGATTCCGCCACCCGGAACCGTTCTGTGTAGTGCTGGACGGCACGTTGCATCGCCTAACGTTGTTTCGATTCGGATAATGGCGAATATGTAACTCTAACCTCTTTGATCGCGTCGCGATTCGGATACCTGTTCCGCTGGAACAGTGCGACTAGACACTGAATCAGATCACTCTAGAACGAGTAGAAGCCAGTCGACAAGCCTGTAAACATTCGGCCAACTGGCCACAGGTCAGCGGCTTGCCACCCACGGTCTTCGTCTCTTTTAGCGCACGTTTCAGCAACTGACGGATACAGTCCAGGTACTCTTCAATTTGTGATTGTTCATTGTTGTAATTAAGCAGAGATACAATACCTTCGCTGGTCTCGCGCTCCCTCCGCCTCTGTTCTCCCCGTTTGGGCAGGTGGAACCACGCAGCGACGGGGTATCTTCTCAGTTTAGCAAAAGACTACATAATGATACAGTTCAATTTCTCATTCAACTTACGCTCTCCAGTCTCTCCGCGTTCCTATCATCTCCCTCCCTTCTCTCCCTCACGATGATCGTCTCGCCCTAAAGTCACCATTTTTATATTTAATTCGTCTATGCAAGGGTGAAACTTCGACTGTGTCCTCATTATCACCCCATCTTCTCATCTCCGAGCATTCCTGGATATTGGCAGATGCGAGCATGTACGAGAGAGTCATCTCGCTTCTGAATCTAGCCATAAAGTCATAATTCCGATTTGATCTGATCTGAAACCCCATATCTTATCTTTCATCAATCAAAGTGTAACCAGCACGACAGCTCTGCGCTGTCCGTCGATCGTCACGACAAAGGGTCGTGACCAGACTTGGTCGTGAGAAGGTCCGTCGTGTTGAAAGGCCTGTATGTCTATCAGTACAAATGCCGGTTGAAGCATATCCTCCTCATTGAGTTTATCTCTCAATCAACATCACCAAACTTGATAACATCACCACTGCCGTTCAATTTGAATGATTGTCCATGGACTAGCTTACCTCCACCGCGTAATTGCTAAAGTCGTAGTGGTCCAGCTCGGTTCCTGACTCCATCGCCTGGAGCGCCGGAATGAAATAGGCGAACAGGTTGATCGATTCATACGAAGAACGTGTCCATCCAATTACTGACAGCGATAAATCAATGTTTTCCGGTCCATATGCAGGAAACCTGTTACAGGAAGTCCAGCAATTTGAGGATCGCTCAACACTGTCGTCAACTGGTCTAGACTGAATAGATCGAAGAAAAAATTGTGCCCGGAAACGATCAGAATCGGCAGCGCTCTGCCATCCTCCCTGCCGCCACTCGACATCTTAATTATCTATTTCACAGCGCTTTGACGTGAGTTTCCACTCGGTTTAACAAGGAAAGATCTCAATTCGGTCCGGAGTTTTGAGAAACGGCTCGAGATGATCTATAAAGCTCGCTGAGAGGATTCCCGTGACAATTTCCATGTTTGCGGAACGACACTCTACAAAGAGAAAAATGGATTACAAAATTTGTTCGTGCAGTCGTGCAGTTGCATAGAAAGAGCAAGAAAAGATAATAGCGACGGCAGTGGTGCCGGGGGCAAAGCCCTCGACTACCACTTTTATGATCCTGGTCCGAGTTTTCTCTTCTCCGATTTCTCCTCCTTTTTGCACGCCAACACGCTACTTTTCGCTGTCAATTTCACATTCGGTTACTGATTCCTTGATGTCTGACAATGTTAGTTCTGTTTATGTGGTCGAATGATTCATGCCCACGTTTGGAATCAGATTCGTCGAGTTTGACGCGTTAAAAACTTAAGTTTGTGTCAGTTTTCGCACACCAATTGCGGGACGCTGGTCTTCTAGAACACGACCGTCGACATTCCTGACTCTCATCGAGCACTGCTTTACGTTGCTCGCCAATAAGCGTGCCAGCTGGTGATTTCTCCTTTGTCAAGTGTGCCTACTGCAACGAGAACGGCTGCTTTGCCGACTTTATCGAAAAGGTGTACAAATGCACATGAGGACGAACTTACGTCAAAATCCCATACCCATCATAATACAAAGTTAGGTGAAAAATCGGAGAAAACTCGAGCCAGGGTCATAAAAGTGGCGATCGAGGGCCCTGCTCTGGCACTGCCGTTATTGTGGTTCCTCGCTCTTTCTATGCAACTACACAAGCAAATGTTGTAATCTATTTTTCCCTTTATAAAATGTCGTTCTGCAAAAATAGAAATCACTACGGGAATCCTCTCGGTGAGCTCTATAGACCCTCTCGAGCCGTTCCTCAAAACTCTGGACCGAGTTAAGACCGTTCCCTTGTGAGAGCAACGCAAGCAGTCTATTGTCATCGCACAGCCGTCACAGATCGACTCCGCTTCTGCTGCTGATAAGAGTCGACCAATTTTCAGTGCAGAACGAACACCAAGTGAGGAGGGCACGTATACAATCGTACAGTCCGTGCAATTTTTTGCATCTCATTCTGATTTGCATTATCTCCGCCAGCAATCATCGTCCGGCACCCTTCCTAGTCCTCACCGATCACTAGTGGTTTGCCAACGACATCGTTGGAGAGCATGGCAACGATGACCACTGTCAAATCACCGATATGTGCACTCGGATGTGGCTGGCCAACACCCAGAGAAGTACCAACAACAACAACAACAACAGCAGCAGTACAAAGCACCCGCGCATTTATCGCAAAGAAATCGTTTCCATGCCGTTGTCGGTAAGAACGGCCACGGACTGCAGAGTACGCTCGACTGGAGCAATTATTCCAACGAACATCATTGCGACTTATTTCGTCGCTAAAAAAGAAATGGACGACCAGACATCACTGCCTGCATCGACGGCTACCGTCGTCGCCGACATTCCATCAAGTTCCGCCGCGGATATATCTATGCGTCAAGCTGCAACGGACCAACTGTTTGATTATAAAAAAAGTAAATTTCGCGATCGTTTTTAAAAAATGTTTACGATTAGAAAGCCCTCCCTCTTCGATTCCTCCGCCGTCACATCACGATGCGATCTTGCGTTTTGTGGAGAAGGTCCGCGAGCAGGTTGATGCGGCGAATAAATGGCTGAGAACGGTACGACTTGTCGCAGTGCAAAATAATAATTTGTACAAAAGAAATCGACGGGACCGCCGCCATCCATGAACATCAACTATCGGGGGCTGGTCGCCGCCACAATCGACTTATGGAAACCGGCGGTTGGCGTTCTATCAATACGATGATGATACAGTTCTATGGTTATAGCCTTCGCTCAGTCACCTCGTCGAGCTCGTCAACCATGCGCAGTATTTTCACGATGACCGTCGACAACTGGAGTTCACCTTCAAGGTATATTATTGCATTCAATTGAACATAATAACTGCGAAACGAGCAAAGATTGGCAAGGCGGAGCGACGAATCACGTACGCCGTGCTGGTTCTGACGGTTCGGGCTTCACCATTTCGTTAGCCTCGTTTTCTTTCAGACAGTTTTGCACTACGTCATGCAGCGAAAGTGGCGCCGAGAGTTGTTCCCGAGCGAAGGCGAAATCATCAACGTCTCTTACTCGATTTCCTTCCACAAACATTTGAGAAATCCAGGAAGTCAGCCCGTCTTCGGTCATTGGCACAGCGGTCAAGATTTCCGATTGGCCAATTGTTTGTCAACTACTTGACCTTGTGCTTCCATACGACTACGACAACAAGTGGGCACGCTAAAACTTCTTCAGTGACGTGATTTAGATTGTGGTCCCTTGTGGGCCACTCTTTATGCATTGCAAAATTGCACGCCCAGAACTTCACCCATCTCGTACTGGATGCCCTGCAGCAGGGGTGGTGTCGGTAGCCTATGACCGCCGCCGAATTCAGTGATCAAGATGCGCAATTAGAATCGGCGTCCTCGAGTGGCTCATTCACACGCCACAGCTGGCACGTTTGATCGACTCTCCAGCCGTCCTGCGCCAAGCCTTGTACATTGGAAAACTTAGCGTAAGACCGCGTCTGCATTGCGAGCTCGAACGTGTCGATTAGGCCGCCACCGTCGAAGTGTTCGCGGGCGGCGAGCGATCCGCCCAGTTTCGGGCACAGTGTCGATCGACGTTGCGGTGGTGCGAGGCGGCCGCGAGACAGCCCCAACTTTGGAGGTTTTGCTCATCACCTGATTACACGAAACGCCCTATTTAGCAGCTCTGCGCCCTGGAAACACCAGCAGCCGCATGCTGCTCAGAATTCTCTCATCCCTTTCGACCAATTCTCTCGAAACGTTGTGCAGTTGATGCGAGAGCTTCGTGGCGGTACGAAATCTATTCCATGTCCTCTGTCAATGAAAACAATCGTAGAATTCACGGAGTCTGAGCGGCTTGTCGCCTACTCATGGGCTCAATCCTCTATCCGGAAACAGGCGAAGCAAGTGTACGTGGACAACGACCTGCCCTGGGAGAACCTGCAAGATCTGCTGTGGACGGTTGTCTCGCAACACCCCGAGATGCGACCGATGGTTGTCGGCGTTCTAAAGGTACAAGGCTGTGCGAAAGAGATGTACAATTTACCATCAGCAATACAACGACCAGACCGCGGCGAACTACTGGTACAGCTGCCGGGCAAACGACAGGAGGAATATTCCGTGCGGAAAACTCGACCATCCCCCTCCCTGCATAATAACTCAATTTAGACTCTTCAAACCGACCGGAACGCAGCCGCGGATGGCGATTCCGTCGCCAGATGTCTACCTGGCGATGCCCGGCTCGATTAAACAGATAAAATTTGTGGAGGAACACAGGCAACTCGTCGCGCTGCACCGGCTATTCGCGACCAAGATTGAAGACGTCAAGAGGTATTCACAAAATTGATGCTTGGAAATGACACACGTTCTCTCAGGAGCCCTGATGAGCTTTTCATCGTCGGTCTCGACGCCGAGTGGAGTGCGTACGCCTCGCATAACGGGTATTTCGCATGCGACCTATTGTTCTCTCATCAAACATTAGCGCGTCCATTCTGCAAATCGCACTCTCCGACACCGTCTACATTGTGGATTTGGTATTGGCTAGCTTTGCGAAGACTTGAGACTAATGCAGGACACGCCCGCACTTCGTGGTTCCCCTCCAGGATGTAGAACTACATACAGAAACAACGTTCTGGCCGAATTCATGACGCTTCTATTTTCGTCGGAGCACATCTTCAAGCTTGGTACTCTTGTCTGCTAGTATTCGCCAGAATCACGCCAGGCTTCCAATTTCACGAGGATCTCCGCATGCTTCGTGCTTCGCTTCCTCTGGTCATGGCGCTGTATCAGCCGGTGCAACTTCATTGCGTTTCGGAAATCGCCAAAATGGTGTGCAAACGACTCGCAAGATGTTCGACCACAAATAAATTTCAGCTCATTCTGCACAGTCTAAAGGCCGAGAAGTTTGACATCCTGCATCGATTTGTGCCGAATTTCGACGTGGGCGAATGGCGAAAACTCGCCGAGAAGCGGCACGCCAAGGACAAGGCCAAAGCGGAATCGAAAAGGACCAAGGGTCGACGGTCCACCGTGGAAGAAGAAGAAAGTGTGGCAAATCCCGTCGACGAATCGATGGATTCCGATCAGTTGGATGCTCGCAAGGTCGAGGATCCCGGCGCGGTGGAAGCGTCGACGATCGAGGATGAGGTTGGAGAGGACGAGGTTGGAGGGAACGATGCAGAGTCGAACGAGGTTGAGCCGAACGAGGTTTCGTCATCAGCTTTAACTCGAACTAGTGTCCGTTGCAGGTCGACGGCGGCGACATCCCGATGACCGAATCTGCCGACGCGTCTGTCGATAAGATGGACGAAGAGCCGGCCGCCGTGAACGATAATGGCCCTCCCGGGGAGGAAGATGTCAGCACCGTGCCGCGCGCTTCCGACGCTCATATGGTTACGCGCGGGCTTTCGGCACTCTGCCATCACATGGTATCCGTCGCGTGTTGAGGGGGTTTTCTCTACGGCCATACAGCTCGGTCGACCGCTGAACAAGCTGGAGCAGTGCTCCGTCTGGGATCGACGACCGCTTCGCGAGTCCCAGCTGCAGTACGCCGCCCTGGACGCGGTGGCCTGTCGTCTGCTCTGGGACAAGTGCGAGGAGTGGGCACGCGTGCTACAGGTCATCATTTGCAACTAAAATACAGCAAAAATAGTCGGATCACTTAACGAATACAAGAACTTCGACGACTCCGACATTTCAGCTTCCGTCCGATGAGCTTCGCCGGCACGCCTCCACGTCCTGTCACCGTGCGCCGCCGCTCTTTTCGGATCCGCCATTTGATGCGTCCGACGTGGACACCAACTCGTTTCCAGTTCAACACCAATATCAGCAGCAGCAGCAGCAGCAGCAGCAGCAGCCTCCTCAGCCTGCCTTCCACGCTCAATATTTTCCGCCGAACTACCGCGATCGCGGTGCTGCCCGAGGACGAGGACGGGGATGGGGACGGGGACGAGGGCGAGGGCGAGGACGCGGTGGCGGCGGCGGCGGCCGATCAGACGCCTATCATTTTGTTCGAACCACAGAGTAGACCGCCCCCTTATACTGTGTTAGCGTCATGACGGTTAGTATTGAGTGCCCGAAATCATGTTGCCAAAGCAAATCGACCAGCGACAATAAACGGGAGGACACGTGTTGCGGCAGCAGTAGCAGCCCACTCTATTCTTCTCGTACTATCTTCTCTTGTGCACGCATCTCTCTGCCACTACTTCCCCGACATGACCCGTTACACTTGGGACGTCTCCACGATCATGCTTCTCACGAAAATGCCGGGATTCCGGTGATGGCGCGCCCCAGGATCAGGGCGTGGATGTCGTGCGTACCTGTGCGTATGGTGATTTTGCACGACATTTAAGTTAGCCACCTTCGTACGTGTTGACCGTCTCCAGATTGATGGCGTGCCGTATCACGTGATACTCGTCCGAGATGCCGTTGCCGCCCAGCATGTCGCGCGACTAAAACCGATCACGTCTTCGCTGGGAAACCTCCCGTTTCCGCCGCTCACCTTTCTCGCAATTTCGAGCGCCTTTCCGCAGGAATTCCTTTTCACAATCGAAATCTGCTCAGCCGTAGCCCGGCCCTCATCCTTGAGGCGACAGACGCGGAGACAGGCCTGCGTTTGGCGGCGCTATTCCATTCAACTCGATTACTGCACACCTGCAGTCCCAGCCCGATCTCCGTCATGGCGTCGGCCATTTTCAGCTGGATTAGCTGGTTCGCGGCCAGGGGGCGGCCGAATTGATTCCTAAGAAGATGCTGGTTGTACTCTCGGCACGACGTTTCACCTCTCAAGTGTGTATTCGCGTGCACGATGAAGACAATCTTCGGCGGCACCGAGAGCGCCCCAGGCGATTCCCAGACGAGCGTTCGAGAGACAGCCAAATGGACCGGCGAGGCCTTCCGTCTAGATCGGCGAAATATCGTCAATTGCTGCAACGCAAAACATACGTTTGGCAGGAGGTTCTCCTCCGGCACCGGCACGTCGTCCATGGCAATCTGAGTTTCGGTCAAAAACCCGCGGTAACGACTATCATTTCACCTGTCCCGTGACGGAGGCACGCAACGACAACTTTCCCTCGATTTTCGGCGCCGACAATCCCCGCCAGCCCTTTTCGAGGATGAAGCCCTGCGAAAAACGGGGTTCCTTGTCGCGTAAATAGATTTTAAAAACCTTGATTTTGTTGTTATGGCGAGCGGATCGCGCCCAGACGATAAAGACGTCAGCGACTGGCGAATTCGAGATCCAGGTCTTGGATCCATTCAGGCGGTACGTCTTGGAGGAGGCATCCCAACTGAAATGTCGCGTTGGAGACTGAGGTCTCTAAAGCTACGTCGCTTTGGTCTCCATGCCGGCCGGATTCGATCCGTGGTTGGGTTCGGTCAGACCGAAACAGCCGATTGATTCGCCTTGAAACGAAGGTCACCGATCGAATTGAATCGCTATTACCGCTCGCCAGTTTGGGAATGTACTTCTCTTTCTGCTCCTTGGATCCGTAGTTGTAGATGGGGCCAATCACCTGGAGTGGAACACTGTGTGGCTTATCGAAAATCGAATTACCAGGCTCGTCTGAACGCTCATCGTCGATCGGTAACCCGAATCCACGCGCTCCACCTCGCGCGCCAAAAGTCCGTAGCCCACCGAGGTTGTTCCGGCGCAGCCATAGCCCTAGAGCGACCAATTCGAATGCCCATGTTTCATGGGCCAACCTTGTAGGGCGCGCCGAGCAGTCCCATGGCGCCCATCTCCGGAATCAGGGTCGGATCGAATTCTGGGGGTAAAACACCACTTTAAAGCTACAAGAAAGTCGCACTCTCGTGGCGGTACGCCTCCAGAATGCGCGGCTGCAGTTTCTCCTGGCAGTACTGGCTAAACTTCATTTTTCTAAACGTGAGAAGCCTAAAACTACCGAGTGCTTTCCATCAACGCACGCTCGTCGTCCGTCAGCTGGCTGGCCAGCTCGAACGGATCGCGCCAGTCGAACTCCGGTTTGGAAGAGACGGAAATCGCGAAAGATTGACATGGAAAGTTAAAGCAATTACTATGACGCGACAATCCATTGCACAGCTGTTGACGGAGCGCCGAAAAGCGGACGATCGAGCGCATGTTCGCCGCTGCCATCGTGTACATCTTGATGAAACGACGAGAACGTGCGGCAGCTGAGGCGACGTGAAGCGGTTCACTCGTATCGATCGCCTGTGCGACAGGTCGCGAAATCATCAGTTTGCGCGAAGTTTGACTCGCTCGGACGGCCGATTGTGTTCTGTTGCGCGCATCTCGTTCGTGTAATCGCTTGATCCGCATTGCGACTTGTCTTACCGACTATCGGTCCTTTCGTGCTTTCAGAACAGTTTACATCATTCCGTTTACACAACTTGTCGCATTGTAACAATCACCACAGTTTTATGCAAGACTTCGAGATCGGTCTCTATCCAACTTTTTGTGAGATTTCATTGCGAAAAGCTGACTTGTCCTCCACGTGCTCTCGTGTGCGAACAAACAAAACTGCCCGGCCGGTTTGAGTGGCTCCGCGGCGTCTTCCCCTCCTTCTCGAGTGTCGTCCTCTATCCCCGGAGCTCGGCCCAAACCCCCTTTCACAATACGATGCAGCGTCTTGCAGGAAATGATTTCGGCTCCGTCCGACAACGCCGACCCGGATACCAGCATGGACGACTACTACGATTCCAAGAGTGGGCGACGATTCTCTCGTGGTAGGAAAACGACTCTTAGGTCACACCTCATCCGACGACTTCCCGCAGCAGCAGCAGCAGCGACGCGAAGGCGGTTCGCTAAAATTCCCATACTGAGATTTGGAGTGCAACATCGCAGACGACGTCTACGCCATCCATGTAAATCCGCTTCGGTGCGGTCCGATCGATCGACTGGGCATCGGCGGCGTTGCCGACTTGTCGATGGGTATTATTTGTGCTCTACCAGGGTGCGAAACGATCTCCCCAGGCTTTGTGACGGCCTGCGAGTCGCCCTCCGACACGGTAGTGCACGACGAGACGATGGTCGTCATACCCGACGGAAAGGACCCTCTGATAGAGGCTTCTCATCAGCCAGTGTTCTCATTCCGTCAGGTCGAATTGTGCTATCCTCATTGCCATCTTCATCGTCGCTAGCAATTTAGCCTCTCACCGTTGGCCACAACACTCCGCAACGCCATAATGCGACCGCCGCGTGAGATTTATTCCACCTTTTGTGTCTTTCAGCGACTTGCATTATTCCGGGGGGATGAGGAGAAAGTCAGCCGAGCTCCACCACCCGAACTTCACCGCCTGAACTCGACCCAATTTCGCGCGCGCTAGATGAGCGAGTGAGGATAGTGTGTGTGTGCGCGGCCTGAGCGCGCTCTCTGCGTCTGCACTCTCCTCCCTCTCCCTTTCTGGGTGGGTTTTGTGCGCGCAGCGACGGCCGCGTGTGCTGCAAGCGTTCCACTTGCTTCCATTCGCCTCCATCCATACTGGAGCATTGGATCCTCCAAACGTTCCGTTGACTGGTCGGCGGCACATGGACGGCTCGACCAACATGGACGCCTCGTTTAGCAGCAGGTTCCTCTCCCGCACCATCACGTTTGGCGCTCTGGGCAGAGGGGCATTGATTTTCCGCACCGGACGAGGGGGAGGGGAGCTTGCGAAATTCCTGCAGTCCTCTTGTGGCAGACGGCGGGGATACTTCCGGAGCGCGTTGCGAATAAGCGATCAACAGAGTCGACTCGACGACGATCACTCGTCCGAAGCGTCTGAACGCCGAGGGTCTGTTGCCGCATGCGCCGGCGATGAATGCGGACCGCCACAAAACCATGGTCATCTCGAGCGGGTCTTCTATCGCCGCCGGTGGCACCAGGGACTATGGGCAACAGGTCGCCGACCTTCTCGGGCCGCTGCTGCAGGTAGGGCGGAGTATTTTTGTTCGTTCAGTTTTGCAAAATTTAACACAGCTGAAAGAGATGTCGCGCGAGGATTTGATCGCCGAGGCGTCCCGCCGCATCTCTCAGCACTTTGAGCTCGAGGTGGCGCGTCAGATCGATGTGAGCAATCGTATTTTCGCATTGCAAAAATACGACTTCAGAGGGCTAGTCGCGCGGCGGCGGCGACGGCGACGGCGACGGCCAGCAACGGATCGGCGAACGGGGGCGGAGACGAGAACGTGCACGTCCTCCAGAAGACGGTCCGCTCGATGAGCGACCAGATGTACGCGGTGGTCCAACACGCACAGGCGACGGGTATTTCATGCTAAATTCGCGCAAATATTAGATGAACGTTCAGAGGGTCGTCACCTCAACGAACTCTCCGTGCTGCGCGCCGAGAACGCGAACTTTCTGCGCGAGCGTGAAGATCTCTATGACCATCTGGAGCAGGTTGGAATTTTTGACGGACTGGAAAGAAACGTGTGCAATGGCGGCGTTTCAGCGCGAGCGGGCCCACGAGCAGGTGGTGCAGATGAACCAGCACCAGCGGCGCACCGTCATCGAATTGAGCCAGGCAAACCGTGTCGCGCTCGGTTCGACTAATAACGCTAGACGACTTTAGAAGCTGAAGGAGGCGCAAGAAGAGCTGGACGAGAAGCAGAAGGTGTACGACCAGCTGCAGCAACGCTTCCTGGGCTTACGCACCGACGCCGAACGCCAGCTGGCATTGTATTGTGTCCTCCCCTCTACTTGACGCGCGAATAACCTCAGGGCGAACGACGCGATCGAGCAGACGCGCCGCGAGGAGCAGCAGGCCGGTCAGACGATCCGACTCCGGCTGACCGCCGCGGAGAGCCGCTCTACGACGCTCGAGAAACAGGTTGCTCTCGATGCTGCTTTGTCAGTCAGCCCGTTCGAGTGCAGAACGAGCTGCTTCGCGACGCGAACGCCGAGCTAACGAAGGTCTGCAACGAGCTGCTGGCGAACGCCGAGGCCGACAACGACGACGAATAGCGAGCGCGCGCGAGCAAGGAGGAGATCTTGTCCGGCAGGAATTTGTGTTTCTTTGCGATCTGGGAGCGCGCACGTCCCTCTTTTTACACGCTACACAGCCCACCGTCATCCGTGCTCCTCGTTTTCATGGCTTCGCTTCGAGTCCGCACAGGCTAAAAGACAGACATCGAGATCGCCCACAACGCGCATATACATTCCGATATCTGACAACGATGGCGATGGTGGTGGTGGTGGTGTTCGGTCAGTCAGCGGCGCGATGCGGAAGCGGGGCAGTGTGCCGCCGTTGCAGGTGTGTATGTACAGGCCGATAGATAACCAAGCCGAGGCGTGGGCTGTCGGCAGAACGGGTTTCGCCATGCGGGCGGCGAACCTCCATCCCTGCCTAGTTGGGCGGAAACTGCACACAACTGCGATTTCGTATTTCTCGCGGTTGTTTCGAAATAGTGCAGCCTAGGAATGTTGTCCATGGGTTTTTTCCGAGCTTTGGAGTATCCGGGACAGAGCAAAATCTTGGAGTGCTTTGTTTAAGACCCAGAGGTTGAGACGGGCAGGTCAAAAAGTGGCATTTCCCGTGGCTTTCTTGGTTAGAAATCTCGATTACAGAAAGATTGCCCTCACATAGTGGAAATAGTCACAATTCGAGCCGAAAACCATTCGTTTTACCCTCCTCCCCGTATTTTCTCCGCATACGCCTATTTCTCAGGCAACATCCCTGCGGACGACTCGTGTCGCGCGCGACGGAAGCGATCGACGGACAAAAACACCGAACACCCGGATGAACTCTCGCTCGCATTCATGTGTCGTTGCTGCCGGGCAGAGACAAAGCGGGACGGAAGCTGTCCTCTGTCTGAATTGTGTCCTGTGACTGCACTCTCCAAACCTCCAAACTCTCGCAATACGCAGTGGGCACGTGTTTCTGTGTGTGTGCATATTTCATCTCGAGAATTCGACTCTCTCCGCAGTCGACAAGTACCCGCTTCGAAGCGTCGCGTACGACTCCCATCCATAGTCTCGGGGGAGGGGACGCGCTTGGGGAGGGGGGGGGAGGAAAATCGTCTGCGCTGTATGCTCTCTCGCGTGGTGTTCTTTATTTTCCGACTCGTTGTGACGACGACGACCACCACTCGCTCGGCTTCTCTTCGCGCCACTACGACGCCGGCAGCAGGTCCCGGAGGATGGTCTTCTGTTCGTGGGTCAGCGTCGCGGGGAAGACGACCTCGAACTCGACCAACAGGTCGCCGCGCTGCCCAGTCTTCGGGTTCGGCAAGCCTTGGCCGGGTATCCTGCACGTTCGTGGATTGTGCAAAAGAGTAGCCGAAACGGGGGAAGTGCGCATACCTCCGAACTTGCGCAGGCCGAATGACCTCTTTGATCGGGAAGGGAATCGTCGTTCCGTCGAGGGTCGGAAGTTGAACCACCGTTCCGCAGAGTGCGTCTCTGGAATTTGCCACGTACACAACTTGCGATCGCGCACTCGTGGAGAAAGGAGCAACCTGAGCGGCAGGCGAACCGTGTGACGGAGGTCGGCGTTCTCGCGCTTGAACTTCGGGTGCGCCTTGTCGCGGATGACGAAGACGATGTCGGCCGGCACGCGTCCAGCATGCTGGTCGCCCTCCTTCGGGAACGTGATCTTCGTCCCGGACTTCCAGCCTGGCTTGACGTTGATCGTCAGGACCTTGTCTTCGGAGCGAGACATGCCGTCGGCGCCGATCACACGACTAAAGCATTGGCATTTCCCATAGAGATGTTCGCGCGTCACTCACCGCGTGATCTTCATCTTCTTCGTGCATCCCTTGTAGATGTCCTCGAGCGCCACTTGGAGTTCGTGCGTGACCTGCATTTTCCCACTTTTTTGGCGAATGAAATCGTGCGGGATACCTGCGGATCCTGTCTGGGTCTGCGTCCACCGGCGCCGCCCATGTCGAAAGCTCCGAAATCGCCAGGTCCCGCGCCGCCGGACGAGAAGAACATTGGAGGGCCGCCAAAGGCGCCGAACGGATCGCCATCGCCGAAGAATTGCGCAAAGACGCGCATCGGATCGCCCTGAACGGTTTTCCGTACGGCACACTCACGAACACCTCACTCTGAATTCGTAGTGCATTCCGCCGGGCATGCCGCCCGCCATTCCGGCGCCGCCCGGTCCACCACCGTGCGCGTCCATTCCGCCCTTCAGACCTTCCTCGCCGTACTAAAATCATTATTTTCATTACTAGACTTCTAGACTTCCAATTTAGAATTTCGTTTTCAACAAAAAGAATGTCGTGCGTTCGCAAAACATGCTGACCCAGTGCCAAATTGAACGGAGAAATCGGTTGTAACATCATTTTGTGTGATGCCCCAAAGCCGAGCCGACTTGCCGGTAATTCCAAACAACCATGAGCTCACCTTGTCGTAGATCTCCTTCTTTTGTGGATCCGATAGGACGTCGTACGCCTCGGCAATGTCCTGACAATCACCAATTGCGCATTTCACAGCAGAATAAGGACAACCTTGAACTTGGCTTCCGCGCCCGGCTCCTTGTTCTTGTCCGGGTGATACTTGAGCGCCATCTTGCGATAGCCCTTCTTGATGTCATCGTCGGAGGCGCCGCGGGCGACGCCCAACAACTAAAGTGACGTTTTCCGTCTGGGAATTCAAACACGCCACACTAACCTTGTAGTAGTCCTTGCCCATTCACGAGGTGCAACCGTAGAGCTGCCAAAGATGCTCGCCGCAGGAATAGCCTAAGCTATTACATCGTGATAAAACGGATTTTTGTCAGGCGGAGCGGGAAAAAGTGGAGCGAATGCGAGTGAAGGAAGGTGATTTGGGGGGAGAGCAAGCGAGACAGCGCAACGAGGTGACCCAAATTTTATCAACTCTCTGCGCGCACACGCAGAAAGCAGAAAGGTAGCACGCGCACACCACCACCACCACCACCACCTTCAGCATCTGGACGATGCGGGCGAGAAATCGCAAGAGATCTCCAGACGACGACAATACGTACACGTCGTGGAGCGATAACACATGGCGAGGTGCAAAAGAAAGTTTCGCTCTCCTCGAGAGCGAGAGAGAGAGAGCTGTCCCCGCAGGACGATGGACGCGGAAAAAGGTCAAGGTCGAGAGCTGAGGAGGAGGAGCACGAGAAGATTGCGCGCGCGCGGCACCGACTGCGCACGACTTGAGGGGGAGACTGAACGGACAAGAGGAGGATTCCGCTCGTCGTGCGAAATTGTGGCAAATTGTCCTAATTGCGAGTCGACACAAGAAACAGCAGAGAATTAGTGGAAAAAGAGAAGATTGCATCGGGGGGAAAGAGTTCAAGACCAGGGAAAGATCACCGACATCGGCGCTCTAGCGCTAAAAGCGACAAGTGCTGGGGGGAATCTGCGCGAAAGTAGAGGGGATTTGCAGTCAGCCCAGACGCGACACACGACCTACGCGCAATTCATAAGTGGAGAATCGACGCATTTCAGCAGAGATCCACACGAAACAAGGCGACTATCGGACTGAAGTCAGGAGCTGTCGGGCGCGCAGAGGGAATTCCGAGTGCTGGGGGGAGTCGGGAATACAGGCTCGGTTCGGAGACTAGGAGACAAGGACAAACAAACGGATCGTGAAGAATAGAAGCTGAACCGCGCTGACTCGTGACGCGAGAATCAGCAGCAGCAGCCACACCCGGCGTGGAAGAGCGAAGACACACATACGCACACCGAAAAGGTCGCGAATGTTCGACGCGTTTGCCGACGCGGCCCGCGCGTAAAACGCGGACGATCTGGATGGGTTTCGCGCTCCTGTGCTCTGCAGCACCCCTGATTCAGCGTCGTTCTCTCGCGTTTGGACGAAAGCGATGACCGTGCTCACGGCGCTCGTCTACTACCCGTCTCTGGCGTACAACCTCCTTCGACACTACGCACAGCCGTCCAGCTGGGCCTGGTACAACAGGATCAACGGAAATGTGTGTATTTAAGTTGGCTTTAAAACGACGATAAGCTTTCCAGCTGATCGTCGGGGCGCTTCCCTTCAAATCGATGGCCCAGGAGCTGGTGCAGGTATTTCGCTCTGATCTTCGCCTTTAAGCAAACTTAGACCGAGAGCGTCGGCGGAGTCGTATGCTGCGTGGAGGACATCGAACTCCAGGCCACGTACATGTCGATGGACGAGAGCGAGTGGCAAAAGGTTTCTTCAGCTTTCTTTTAATTTCTTTGGATTTCTTTCTATTTTTCTGAATTTCTTCTGATTTCTCCGGATTTCTTTTGAATTCTTTTTGATTTCTCATTAGAGACGTATTTCCGAGAGAGCCAAAGTCCGAGTTTTGGAAGGGGCATCGTCTCGGATGCGGGTCAAATTTCTGCCAGCGATGACTGCATTTCCAGAGTCGCTAACAATCTTTCCGATTTCCATCCTTGGCCGGTCTCACCTTCAAAACTCTCCAATACGCAAATCGACTGTTTCCCTTAGCACTCGGTCCGTTTCCATCACCTGCCGATGACCGACTTCACGGGCGCGCCGTCCATCGAACAACTCAACGAGGTGTCGTTCGTTTCTTCTTGCTTTCAACACAACATGCTCGAGAATTTGCAGGCGGTCGCTTTCGTGCGTGACGTTCAGTCCTCCGGTCAGTCGGTCTACGTTCACTGCAAGGCCGGCCGAACGCGGAGCGCCACGATCGCCGCAGCCGTCCTCATGACGGCCGACGACAGTCTCCAGCCCAGCTCCGCAGTTGCGGAGATTCAGCGTCATCGGCCGCAGGTCCATCTTCGCGGCTCCCAGCAACGCGCACTCGAAGGTTACCGCGCCGAGCTAGACAAGCGCAAAACCGCGGTCAGCTCTTAAGAGTGGTGTGTGCCGAAAGACGTAGCGGGGAGAGAAGGAAACACTCACTTCAACAGACAAGCAAGCACTCGTGCACACACCCAAGGATGTGAGAAGGGCGGAAGAGAAATGCACATCGCACACGGACGACACATTTTAGCCAGGAGCGTTTGTTTTCTCGCTGCTGGCGTATTTCTTCTTGCGGGTGCAATGCCATCAAACAGGAACAAGACGGGTCGAGATCGATGCAAGCACATCGCATGATGCTATTGAACACGATAAATTGACTGAATGCACGACATCTCTGCCAGGAAATGATCTTCATCGGTCTTGTAGCAGCGCAGCACCCCGATCCAGTGAAAATGTTCCCTATGGCCGCTCAAGTCCAGCGTGGGAAACTGCAAGGGGTGGGGGCGTTTTGAGATTCCACAAAACATCATCGTCACGCATCTCTGCCGCCTTTATCAAACGGTCGTCATCTCGCCATCTGGTCCTTCCTTCATCCCTCGCCCCCGCGCGCGCGTGTCCATTCATTGATCATCCCCTCGTGCCTTTGTCCAGTTTATTCCCTCCTCCCCCTCCTCCTTAGGCCCTCCTCCAGTGAGAGTGAGTCTCCTCTCTTCCTCCTTCTTCTCCTCCTCCTCCCGCCTCCTTCCCAATCAATGACCACATGCGCGGCGGCCTGGTGCAGCTGCTGCTGGTAGTGTGCTACGAGGACGCTCCCGTCCCTCGTCCCATCCCTTCTCCTCCTCCTCCTGCGTCCAGAGACTGCGAGCGCGCAAATCTCGTTAACGAGACCGCTGCTGCGAGCGGAGGGAAACTGAATAATCGATTGGCTACGCGCAGAGGCGTGCCATGGGGGCGAGAGAGCGGGCGTCGTTGTCGTCTGCTTCTGTGCTGGCCGTAGGGACTTGGCGACTCGAATGTGAAAAAGTCCGCAATCCTGAGATTGCGGCTGGTTGGGAGCACGATATCCCCGAGATTCGCAGTCATCTTTTCGGCTCGCGAACATTGATCGCGCCGTGCGGTGTCGCATTTCTTGCGGCGTCGGCTCTCGCACAAACAGCTGCCGCCGTCGCCTTTCCTCAATCCACGCGAGCGATCTTCCTCTGGGCGGGCCCGTGCACTTCCTCTTGCTGCCGAGGCGACTCGACGTCCCGAGGACCGGCACCCCAACCTCCGTCGTCTCCGGGCACTTGCCGCATCTCATTCACTCACTCATCGTCAGCTGACTGCGGCTACCGAATGTGCATGTCGCAATGCGGCGCGTCAGCAGCACAAACTGACCCGAGGCCGCCGGTCTTTGCCTCTGCTCTCGAGCTTCGATTACGGATGATGTTGTGGCTCGAATTCGAAATGAATGGAACTCGCCGGAGGGAAGGTGAAGTTCATCCCATTCACTCGGCGCACCCATCGATCCCTCCCCTTCAAAGTGTCCGACGCGTTCTCATGGGACCTCTGTCGGGCGGTGGGGCTCATTCATCAGGATCCCCCCTCCACGTCGTCTGTCCCGTTGTGGTCGCTGCCTCGGCCGTCGTCCGCAATATTGGTTGCATGCGTGCGTGCGTGTGCGCGCTCGCTCACCCCACTTCCACACCACAACCAACTGCGCTATTTCTAGGCTACCAGGACCAAAACTGCAGCACGGAATGACGGCCATCCGGGGCAGGTATCGGCCAAAGTAGTCAAGCTTGAAGCTCAACATAATGCAGCTCATCCGAGCGGCCGACGGCGATCGCCGTTGCGGCGAGCGGTGGCGAAAGTGCAACGACAATGACGACGACGACGACAACGACGACGACGACGACGACGACGCCGAGTAGTCAAAACCAACAGGCGTCGACGAAGGAGGAAGGGAAAGCAACGGGAGAGGTCGCAGTGCAGCAGTCGCCGATCACGGACGCGCTAAATTGTAAGATACTCTGCATCCATCGTGCATCGCTTTCACAGCATCCGAACTTGCGCCCGATTCGCCGGCCGGAGCCCTATTGCGAAAAATGGACGCCGAACTGACGGCCGCGCGACGAGCCATCAAGGAGAAGGTTTGACATCGACGTTGCTTTGGGAGAGAAAATGCGCGTTAGGACGCAACGCTTGAGCGTCTGTCCCGACTACAGTCCGCCGTCGATGGGGAAATCCAGGACTTGACGGAAAAGCTCTTTCAGGTAGATGAGATTTGAAGTCGTACGTCAATTCCGCCGTGCCAATAGGAAGCCTACGCGATGGTGAACAAGGCCGAGGAACGACGAGCTTTGGCCGAGCGACTCCTGGCAGAGTCCCGAATGAAGGTTTGCTTTGCGTGCGCACTGCGCGGAACCGTATTGCATCGAACCGTCCACAGAATGACGTCCTGCTCGCGGAAGTCGAAGCGCTCAAGATCCTGGTCCGGCAGAATTCCGTCGCGACGACGACGTCTCCGGGTCGGCTGTTTTCGCGCCAGACGGACGGTATTATCGACTGGTGATGAAGAGCCAAGTGGTCATTCCGGTTTTAGCCTGGTCTAGCAGCGGTGGCAGCAGCATTCTCTCGTCGGCCAAACATGGTCTGGCCGTCAGATTTCTCGGCCAGTGTAAGCCGACGTTTTAACTTTGCGATTTACAATAGTATATCAGCCAAAATCTCACCCGATCGTCGGTCGTCCGCAAGCACGTCTGCGGCCCAACAACCGCTGATTCCCGGATCGCCGCAGCATAAATCCTCCTTTCCCGGAACAGCACTATCGGTCGGTCGGAGTATGCTAAATTCCCTGAAATATTTCGCAGTTTCAGACGCCACTGTCGCGGAAGCAGACGGCTTGCGCAAGAACAGTATCGAACGACGAGGACGAGCAAGGTCGAGGAGATGAGGAGGTTGAAAGTGTCTGTTTCTCGAGAAACATGGCTAAATTCACAGTTGGATCCGCAGCTCTACGCCGACTTTGTGACCTGGCGCGACGAGGGCTTTCCGCTCGACGATCAATCGAGCGCTTCGAGTGCCTCATTTTCGCGACAACTCGAAGACGCCGACATTGCCGGCTGCATGCAATTCCAGAACGCCGAGGTTTCGCCAGTATCGGTTGAAGCACACCTTCGCGCACTTTAGCTGTCCACACGCGTTCTGGCAGCGATTCGCTCGAATCGATTGGAATTGGAGCCCACGAGCGTTCAGTCTGTCTGGTAATTCGTATTGTCTTCGAAGTGCAATCAACTCTAGCGAATGTGCACTCTCACGCGTCCCGCGACTTTGCGTCTATCGAATGCGGTTGGAGGAAAACTCGGAATGGATGCCAGTTTCACTGCTTGCCAGGTAGGTCCTACAAATTCGGCGGATTACAAACCCTGTGGGGCAGGAATCGAATCGTTGCGGTTGGCGATCTCTATACGTACGTCCGGTACCTTCGAGAGGTTGATTTTCCGGTTTTCTTATGTTCGAACTCAAACTAGGGCATTTTACGGTGCGGCGTCCACGACGCGTATTGGCAGATCGCGATGCTACGTCGAAAATTGGCGTTGGCCAGACTAGGACTTGGTGCAAAACGATAACACGCACACATACGGCACGGGTGAACTGTGAGGTTGCGTGGCGGAAGAGCTACGGCCGCACTTGCCGAGATCTTCACAGCAAGCTGTCACGTGTTGTCACATGTGCATAATGCCAATTTGCTCAGAATCGGACCGCTCCGCAATATGCCAAATCGAAACAAGGTGTGCACTTTGAGATTCGAATTCGACGCATACAGGAGGACATGACGAACAGGAAGATGGAGGATTGTGAATGAACGAAATAGCACTCGGTTTGAATGCAGTGGTGGTGGAATACGGACAAGCGGCGGATTCCGAGTAGCACGCGATCTTTGCAAGAGAAATAGGGTTACGCCCCGAGAAGGATTTCTTCGTTCTCCTTCTGGGACCGGCGGAGAGCAAAAAGTAAGAGCACGTTTCGGCGCCAAACACGAGGGCTATCATTGTCGGTATTCTCCTTTCTGCCGTTGTAGAGATGCAGGCAGCTGTTGGTACGCATGATTTAACTAGTTATCTCATACAATGACGTACACGAGGGTTATTCGCGCGCAGACGTTGTGACAGGTTCGATGCATTGTTTCTAACATCTGCAAGCCGTCAAAATGAATTTCGTCATAGTTGAGGCCTGTGCAAAGTTATACAATGGAATTGTGCGATTGTCGATGACGACGACGTAGGCTCCAACCACACTGCACGCTTCGCCACATCATCGGGTCAGAGTGGAGCGCCGCCCCATCGTTCAATATGTACATCAGATGGGTCGGGCGCGATGTTTAGACTCTGTCGCTTCTGCTCTCACTCGCTTTCT